>VNJV01003609.1:0-19810 GCA_008042635.1 Drosophila nikananu | reverse complement strand
CCCCATAAAGTATATATATTGATGTATACGCAGGCATGGCAAATAATTAATAAGAAACGAAATATTCATGTTCTTTGACTATTTTATTAAATTAAATACTTCATGTTTTACTTAAGCTGCCTTGCAGTTTTCTTCAAGTCGTATAAAAGCTGCGTGACTCGTTCTTCTGCTTCGTCTTGCAGATCTTTTGGGAGCTCTTGAATTAAGTCACCCCAATAGGTGACCATCGATCGTATTTTCGGATCCTGTGACGACTTATGCATGTCTACATACTCCGCGAACTTCTCAGTTAAAGTACACGTTTCTGTAGCCACAATCTTGCGCTTCTTCGTTGGTGGCTTCTATAAAAAAAATTTATGTGAAATGTATGATTTTGTTGGATAAGGCGGTTTCGCTACTCATATAGGAATAAGAGCTGGAACTCTGCTTCTCCGTTTCCAGGTCTAATTCCTTCATAAGGTCTTCCTCCTGCTTTTCATAAAAGCTCTGGTCAAAGCTGCTGCTTGGCAAGGAGCTGCTTGGCAGGTCCTCATCGAGGTACTCAGTACACATTTCGTCTTCCTCATTTTTTTCGTCAGAAGCGGACGCCGCTGACGGTGGTTTTGGTAGCTGGGTCGTTCTGAGTGGTTAATAAATTTTAAATTATTATTATTAATATAAGGCTTGATCCAAACTCACCGTCTCTTGTCTGAAAGGTCCGGTAAGAAACTCATATAGGACGCGAAGCTCCAGTCTACATCATCATTTCCCTTCGGTCCAACAACACAACAGCCTCCAGCACTTTCACTTTTCTTTTTATTCTTTGACATTTTTTGGTGGTAGCGCATGCTGTCTCGCAGTGACTTCCACGCCATTTTGCCATCTCTCGCTTTAAATAAATTTGATTTTGATAATAAAATTAATTAATTATTAGTTACTTACCGTCTTTTTGCAACTCTTTGCCAATGTCCTCCCAGACATTATGAATAAATATTCCTGAATTTTCGGGAGAGTTTTCCCGATGAAAATATGTTAATAATGGGACTGGCGACTAGCAGCCTAACTAGGGAATTTCCACTGCGAGGGGCGAAGAAGAAGACAAGAGGTTCGTTTCAAGTAGATTTATTGCGCGGGCGCAGCCAGCAGCTTCGACTTCAGTTTGACGACTCTTTTTCACGAGCAGCATTCTACTATTCTGACCCGACGAAGGGCGAAAGCTTATCAGGTTGATCTCAACCACTCGACTCTGCTTGAGCGCACTGATAAGCTTTTTACATTTGATTTGTTTACATTTCGTTTGTTTACATTTCATTTCATACTGAATTCATATTTAACAAGAAAGGAAGCTAACTTCGGCATGCCGAAGTTTAAATACCCTTGCAGTAAGTAAGAAGAAGAAAAATCTTCTGACTTTTTCGTTTTCTCGGGTACTGACATAAGGTAAATGTTGCGAAAGAAAAATGTTGCGAACGAGAAATGTTGCGAGCGAAAAATGTTGCGAACGAATTTAATGAATTTATATATATATTCCTATGTCTGCTATATGATATAGTGGTCCGATTTGAATAAAATTAAAAGCGAAATTCTGGAATAATACAACATGTCTATGTCTCAAATTTTATGAAAATATGTGAAAAATTGGCTTAGTTAGATTTTTTTATCATTATTTTCTGATCGGTCCTATGACAGCTATATGATATAGTTGTCCGATTTTGATCAAATTAAAACCGAAATTTAGAAATTAATAAATTTATAAAAATAAATTTTGTTTCATTTAAATATCACCCTTCTTCATGGAGAAAAACACTCCGAAAGTCGGACATGCCAACTGTGCCAATAATTAAGTTTGTCACTGTATATATGTAGTTTACTATTTGCGGGTGCCACAAATAAGATTTCTGAGATGCATATAATGTCAATATTTGAATTAATAGGAATGTAAATACCTAAACTCATTCATTTTGGTACATAAACTCTGAAAAATTATGTGACCAATATTTCCTTTTGCTTAAAATACAACTATCGCATAGCTATTCAAATTGGACAAATATATATGATAAACAAATTATTATCAAATAAAACCGTAAATGTATCGGCCCGGTTCCAACACACACAGAAAACAAAATATACTCCTATTATATGAACTCTAAAAAAACAAATATTACTGAGAGATAACATTGAACTTATATAGGAACAGTAAAATATAATTATTTATTGGCTAAAGCTATTATTTGCAGCAGGGAAACTTCGGTGATTGACCCTGATTTTTATACCATGTACCGTAGGTACAAAGGTATATTAATTTTGTGCAAATGTATGTAACAGGCAGAAGGAAGCATTTCCGACCCCATAAAGTATATATATTCTTGATCAGCATCAACAGCCAAGTCGATATAGCCATGTCTGTCTGTCCGTCTGTCCGTCTGTATGAACGCCTAGATCTCAGCAACTATAAGAGCTAGAGCCACAAAATGTCGGAATGTTTTGCACGCAGATCAAGTTTGTTTCAGATTTAAAAATTTCCCTCCCACTCCCCCGCAGATCAATAAAAACGTTTTGCAGCCACAAATAATACCATAGATCTTTTTTTTGGTGTATAGGCATGCATATGTAGAACATGTATCAATACCGAAAATCTGGTAAAGATCGGGTGAAAAACACAAAAGTTATTTACTTATCAGTGTGTTATCTATTTGGCAGCTAGCAACAGGTGCATCCCAAAAACAACAACAAAACTGATGATCGCAAGAAACTAACTCCCGTGCGCAAAAAAGAGAGGAGGGGTTATCTCTGTCTCTGTCTTGCACACGCAAGTGCAAGAGATGGTGGTGGTTTTGCAAAGAGCGAGTTTGTTTACATTTCTCTAATAGGCAAAAGTCGCGATCAGCTGACTTTTGTTTATCGTTGTAAAAGACATGACAAAGGAGAAGCCTAAAAAGGATGAGAGATGTTTAGATAACTCTTATTTTAGAAATATTTAATCAACTCAAGTCGACTCGTAGGTTTCTTTTTGACCCCTTTGCAATTGCATTGGCCTCCACGTAGTGTTCCCTGGTTACCGATTTTATTAATTGGGAGCTAATTCGAGCGGCGATATATTTTGGTACAGGGTATATAACAGTCGAACGACTGTAGCTTTCTTACTTGTTATACCCTTGCAGGGTATTATAATTTTAGTCAGAAGTTTGCAACGCAGTGAAGGGGGCATCTGCGACCCTATAAAGTATATATATTCTAGATCAGCATCAACAGCCGAGTCGATCTAGCCATGTCCGTCTGTCCGTCTGTCTGTCCGTCTGTCCGTCCGTTTCTACGCAAACTAGTCCCCCAGTTTTGAAACTATCTGGATGAAACTTTGCAGATAGTCTTCTATATGCACTCACTGCTATATTTGTCTGAACGAGCCGGATCGGACGACTATATCATATACCTATATAGGAAAGATCGGTTAATTTTAATGAAAAAAAGTATAACTTAGCCAATTTTTACAATATTTGAATAAAATTTGAGATATGGCCATTTTGTATTATTCTTGAATTTCGGTTTTAATTTGATCAAAATCGGACAACTATATCATATAGCTGTCATAGGACCGATCAGAAAATTTTGATGAAAAAATCTAGCTAAGCCAATTTTTCACATATTTTTATAAAATTTGAGACATAGACACTTTGTATTGTTCCAGAACTTCGGTTTTAATTTGATTCAAATCGGACCACTATATCATATGGCTCTCATTGAAATATATACAAATTCATTTAGTTCGTTCGCAATATTTTTGGCCCGTAACATTTCTCGTTACAACATTTTTCTTTCGCAACATTTATCTTATGTCAGTACCCGAAAAAACGAAAAAGTCAGTAGATTTTTCTTCTTCTTCTTACTAACTGCAAGGGTATTTAAACTTCGGCATGTCGAAATTAGCTTCCTTTCTTGTTTTATTAACGAGATAGACGATTTTTTAAATCGATCTTTCTGCGAGACGGTTTTTCTCCTCATTTCTATCTTATTTAACGAGCCCTGGTATTTACATAATATTATAATTAAAACTTAAGCATTTCCATGTATTTCATATGTACAAATTTTTTTTATTCACCCTATAATTATATTATTTTGAAAATTTTAAAGAGCAGGAACAAATTGGTGATGTAAATTATTATCAGTTCCAATTCATTTATTTAGACTTATATTACGGCTGCATAAAAGTATTTTAAATGTTTGATAAGTTAATCACTATGTTTACATATAAGAGCTATTTTCCCGTTACTCCGATTCATTCAATTCATCGGGAACATTTGGTCCTTGCTGGCGAACAAAGCCCCTTGCAGACCACAGATCTTCCGACCAATTTTTTACACGTCCGACGGTTGATTTGTGAACGCTGCCACTATCACGGTAAAAACTACACTGAGCACCACGGTGATGATTTCCAGGATAAGCTTCTGAGAGCTATAGGTGGTTGAGAGTCCCGATGCATTAGTAAACCCAGCAATCAGCTCTCCGAGATAAATCTCCGTTGTGAGCCATACCACTGCCATGGCCATTTCGCTGATAAGGAAAACAGCGATCGTCTCTAAAACGGTCCGAGCCCACGAAGGCAAAAAGTCCCAGTGTCCTGGAACCACCTGGCAGTGGCAAAGCAGATCCAACACCGAGAGATAGAACAACTGGCTACCCAAAATAGGTGCATTTAAAAAGATTTCTGGGTCTACCTGAATGAAGAGCGTGGTGTGCAGCGCCAAGTGCACAAAGCAAGCCAACATGATAGGGGCTAACGATGTCATTTCTATCAGATTAAATGAAATTTCAATGCAACGTAAATTTGTACAAAGGATTAATTTAGAAGAAATTATACAAAGTTACAAAACATGACAGAAATTTCGTTTCTCTTACTACCTATTATTATTGTTTTAAGTAGCTATCTTTGATCGAATTGCTTAGTGTCAAACTAAAGAAATCATGAATTTTTAAAATAAAGTATTCTGTAGACCTAACTGATAACAAGGAATTATAATTAACTATGGTCATGGCTTATAATATGTAGCAGACAGAAAAAAGCATGTCCGACAATATAAATGTAGAGTCACGACCAGTACCATAAAAAAACTAATCTTAAAGCCCATAAGAACTAGAGCTACAAAAAATCTGTAGAGTGCAATAGTGCATATAATAGGGATATAATTAATATCAAACAATAACATCTCTTAACCATTAACCGCAAATAAGAGTTATGAGTGAAATAAAAATTACTACCAAGGTGGAAAGACAAAAAAGGGGTACCCTTAACACTTATTATTAAATTTTAATAATAACGTTGAAGACTCATTTTTAAATAAAGGTTGAGTATTTACTTTTATTTGTAATTTCTAATAATTGAAAATAATAATTATTTTCTCCTTTTTGTTTTATTTTAATTTAAAAGTATCAATTTTAGGACAATTTTAACGTTCAAAATTGCAAATAAAAATTAAATAGTTATAGCCTTAGAAAAATACGAAATCACTTAAATTTTTTGTATGTGATCTTAACATTTTGTAACGACTAATATTAGAGAGAATTAAACTATTTAGTTTCTAATTCGACCCGCTAAAAGTCTTTAGTTTCAGGGCTGGATAAATACTTTAAAGCTAAGCTGAAAACGAAACTAGATAAATTATTTGTAATAGAGAAGAAATGTCTTTTTGTGGTGGTTTCAGGCATTTGATTAACTGTTAATTTAAATTAGAAATTCTACTACAGATTATGGAACATACTATGTATATAATATGCGAAGTGCCGGTATTAAAACGATTAAACAGTTCTCATCGTCACTACTAAGACGAACGAACAATGGGGCCGAAAGCTCAAGCTCTATATACTATATCTAACCAATATTATACAAGCATTTATAAATACAAATTATACCTCACAAATTTATTTGTTCTCTTATACTAAAGACTTATGTACATATTTGAATGAAATGTCACTACTATTTAAATGCACAAAATATAGTAAAAGAGAATTTTCTCATAGGGGGTTAAAATAATAAGGTACATTTCATAAAAATAATTTTAATATTTAAAGTAGAAGTTTAACTTTATTACTCTTTGAACTTTCCATCTTTATGTCCACAAATACAACAAAAACTATAAATTTGTCTTGAAAACACCTTTATTATTTAAAATAGTTTTAATTGGATTAAAATCTTATTAATTGAATCAGAACAACTCCTTCTTAAATCTCTAACCTTAAATAATAAAAAAAAATTTGGTTTAATGCGTTGTACTTTTAGAGTTGGGGAAAGAGCTAATTAACGCAGATAAATGTTTTTTCTTATTTGTATGCAAAAATGTACTAATCATTCTGATTAGGGGAGAATCCCGGCGATTAGGAGTAAAATAAAAGATTATGCATTTATTATTCGTATTACATTTACAGTTTTCCAGTTGCTGTTTTACATTCACAGCTTTGCCTTTTCCTCTACATTTAACGATCGTTTCTATGACAGCTGTATGATATACTGATCCGATATGCATAAAATTAAAACCTAAATTCTAAGATAATATATAATAGCTATATCTCTGAGCAGATAAAAATATGTTAAAAACAGCGAAATTAAAATGGGGTTTCGCTAAATTACTTAAACGTTTCTATGGCAGCTATATGATATAGTGTCCAATTTTTATCAAATTAAAACCGTAATTGAGAATAATACAAAATGGCCATGTTTCAAATTATATGAAAAGGTATTGAAAACTGGCTAAGTTATAATTTTTCAATCGTTCTTTTGGCACCTATGTGATATAGTTGTCCGATCTGGCCCGTTCCGACTTATATATATATAGTAGTGAGAGTATATAGGAGACTATCTGTCAAAGTTTCATTTAGATAGCTTCAAAACTGAGGGACAGACGGACATGGCTAGATCGACTCTGCTGTTCAAGAATATACTTTATGTCGGAAATGTCTCCTTCACTGCGTTGCAAAAACAAAAATTATAATACACTGCAAGGACATAAATAGATTAAAATAATCCGATGATTATTATTGAATTGAGAAACTAAATTCTATAGCCATAGTTACAGTTATAAATTTCATGACGTTTCTCACTGCTTTTTGACCTATCGAATAATTTTATTATGAATAGAAACCCCAGGAATGATATTAAGTTGTCGGTGTATTCTTTTCGATATCAACTTGATATTATTCGATACTCCAATCACAACTCACCTTCAAATTTGAACTCCGCATGGCGTTGTTGTTGTCTGGTTTCTGTCTCCTTCGCGGTGAATGTTTAATTTCAGAAGCTGAAAAATGCATAAATACCATTTTAATTAGAAAATTAGCTGAAAATATGCAGCTCACGTTAATCGCATGACGTCGTCGTGGTCGTAGTTGTTATGTGCCGCATGGAAATGGAGCTGACTGGCAAATGAAAATTCGGGTGGGGATGGCGCGGTAGCTATGCAATATCCAGGAGATGCGACAACAACTGACGGCGAGGCTGTGTCCTCGGAACAATATCATCCGCAGTGCCGGCCCCGTTTGCATCTCTCGCCCTGACACTGGAAATCATTGCAACTCTGGCTTCTGGCTTTGGCTCTTTACCCGGATTCGGATCGGGGGTCGGGCCATGGAGGAGTAGTTTCAGTTGGGCCCCGGTGTTTGTTGCGACAAATGCCGTTATAATTATTTATACGGTAAGCACATTTTATGGTGTCGCAATTTTAAAATGCAATTAGAAGCACGCTAACTCTCATTCCTCGAATGGAACACCCCTCCAGAATACCAAACAAAGCGAAAAAGGAATTGGAATTGTAATAAAAGCGGAAACGAAACGTAATCGTAACGTAATTCTTAATGGAGTTTTGTCATTTCACGGAAAAGCGGGTAGCTCTATGCAAACATCACCTGAAATTGCTTATGCTGGGACACATTTTCCGGCCTCAAACCCTGTCACCTGTGTTGGGTTTCGGATTATTAGGTTTCCCTTTTCCTTATTGAACTACCGCCACAGCTGAAAACAATATGGAAATATGGAAACTCATCTTTGCCAGGCGGAGCGAATTGAATGAGGACAGCACAGCAGCTGCGTCGATTCATATAGATTTTGGCATATTACAAAATATGAGTTGGTTGCGGATCCGGAAATTTTTATATTTAAAGAAACTTTTGTATACTTGCCCAAACTCCCCTCATTTTGTAAGTTGCCATGTGAGACATAGTACCGATTTTTTCTAATATTTGCATACTAGTTGAATTGGGTGAAGCAAAGTCTGTTTGCATATTTGTTTAGTTTTTTATTCGTTTTACATAATATTATAAATATTACTATATATTGAAGAATTCGCCCATTCCAGCGTAAATGGTGCTATTAGGTAAGATTTGTTTAGTATTAGGTTCTCATGCACCTGGCAACATCACTCTGACAAGATCTGAAAAATCTCTGCAATTTCCTAAATTTTTCTAAAATACTTTTCTTTGTTTTATTAAGTTATTCATAACAAAACAAAAGCACAACATTCTGTGTATGAAAAAGGTTTCCATATACATTTAAGGCAGTTTGTTTGGAAAATCTTGAGGAAAGAAGAAAAAGTTACTTAATGATTTTTTCTTACAGCACAATTCGGTGCCTTAATGGTAATTCATTATTTTATCCACTCTAATTGCTGATGGCGTTCTCAAGTATATTTATCATTTAAACAAACACAAGCCAACACTCTTTTTCATTTAATCATTTTAAGTTATATTTTTCGTATTCTATATATTGGTCCTTTTAATATATCATATTTACGTTGATTTTAACTATTTCTACAGATGTTATTTTTAAGTATTAATCAGCACGGGTTCGGATTCCTTCAAAAAATATGATTAAAACAAAACAAAGGGCTTCAAATTTAATAAAAAATTATATCTCTTTGCACAAACTTTTTCCCAAATCCATGGTCAAATTCGTTCTGAGTGTACGGGTTCAACTGCAGCATTTATCGGCTGTGGTCGTAAACCATTTGCAGCATTTATCTGCACTAAGTTCGCCCGACGCCTCCGGGAAAATGTGCTGGAAATTAATTTGGCCCAAGATGCTATCCATGCTGCCCGCCAAGAGGGAGGGCACACCCCTTTCTGGCCCATGCTTACAATGAGTTTTTAAGCGCAAGTTTTGCTTAATTTATAACGAGGATTACAATAAACAAACTAATCTAAGGCAATAAACACTAAAAATCCCCGAAAAGTGCTCGGAGTCGCTACAGTCCCCATCCCTGCGGGGGAAGCAGTAAAAAAGAGACAGGAGATGAGATTTCGCCACTATCACATGCTGGAACTCCTCCTGGGCATTGGATTCGCCCCGACGGTTTTATAAGTTAAATCTCAACAATCCTTTGGCCCTTTAAATATGCCATTTCCGTTGTGAGATTATTTTTCGATATCGCATGACTCGAGATGTTTACGACTGCCCACCGGGTTCCTGCAATGACCAGATAGGCATCGTCAACATCCCCGCCACCCAAATCCCTGGAATCGTCACTGGTCCGGGGTGGAGAAGGGGCTAATGTGCGTGCTTCATCTGCTCGATCCCTTTTTCTATTAACAGTAAATTTGTACGATTTTTATTTTAGCCGCAACGAGCTTGGTCAAGATGTGTGGACAACCCGGTTAGAAAGAAGGGTTGATACAAAATTCTGCGAGCTTTATGTGCATAAAAGTTTGTTCTAACACATATGTAGAAATGTTACTTGTGAATAAACACTTTAATTAAATTATAGTCTAATACGATTTGATTGGCTGTGTTTAATTTTGAATAAAAACCTGGTAAGTTAAATTCAAACAAAGCAATGGTAAAATTTAAACTTTCATTTGAGGTACATTATTTTTTATTCTATTCCCTGTGTAAAATATTTATTTTTCTAAGTAGTAAACCCATTTCCAAGCCTTCTAATTACCCAACTGCACTGACCCAAGAAAAGACGAAGGGACCTACGGCGGCAAAGTTATCTCTTCATTCCATCATAGATACCAATGGACCGCAGATGGGGGATGTGGAACAGGCAAAACAAATCGACTAAACGGGATGCGCGTGATGCCCAAAAGGACGCCATTAAGGACAACGGTTACAATCGTTAGTGAAGCCATTAGTTTGCAGCACCAATATGCGAAAATCACACACACACAGGCCGGTTCAACCCCACCGAACCCACGGACCCACCGAAAACAATGCTACGGAGTAAGTGTATAATTGCAAGTGGCACAGCTTTTGGAAAAAGCGAGATATAACATGTAATAACTTTAGCCAGTGACCCACAGCTACAAAATGTCCATCTTCCACTAATGTGTCCTGGCTGGGATTGGATGCGGCAGAGGCACGGACCAGGGCAGGGGAGTCACGAAGTTGCCACCAACAATGGAAGAGGCAGCGAAACAATAACAATAAAACAAAGTCCAAGTCCGGACGGTCAACCAATGTAAGACCGACTGAAAATAATTTCAGGGATATTATCGTCACCGTCGGCAGATGTCCCAAGTGGGATATGAGCTGAGCCCAAAGGACCAGGACCTGAGCTGACCAGGATCTCAGCCGGACATCAACATAATGTCTACTTTACAATGCGGATATACTGGCGAAGCAAAAAGAAATCACATCCATATCGAGAAGGAGAAATCCCCACACCTGAAGCTAGAGATGGCACTGAATGCCGCCAAACTCACCGAATGAATCTCTAAATCGAGTACAGAGTTTGAAGTGTTCGAAAACTCTAGTTAGGAGTTTCCTTGTTGTTTTAGCATACATAATTTTGTTTTCAATTAATTATATTTTTACATGAAGAACCCGATTTCTTATCCTCATTTAATGTGTTGTTTTTAAAGTTTTTTTTTTTTTTTTGAACAAAACGGAGCACAGCTCTAATTGGAGGTTTCGAGGAGAGCCTCACCACTTTAACCTTTTAAAGTTTAAAATGCTTAAATATTTGCTCAAGAATACTTTTTCAAGGGGCATTAATTGACTAAAAAAAACTCCATCTCGAAACCAGACTGATCCGTTAGTCCGATATTTTCATTTTTGGCGATGAACACCTCGGGCATTCCCTTCACGAAATACACTCCTAGCTGGAACCATCCAATTGTCTGATGTGCAGAAGGGCAGCCACCCCATTCGGAGCACTCGGTGGCACTCGCACGCCACGATGCAATAAGTTACCGCTGGCTCGACTATTACGACGTAGTGGCAAATGGTGGTCGGTGGAGCGACCTGGCACAGCCGGAGACAAATCCGAAATCCATACTCATAAACAAATGCAACTAATCGCCGTTCATGTTGAACGTGTTCACGGCTAGGCAAACGTGAAATTGTGGTCAGCCACAGTTTCCACTCCTGTTCTCCAGCTCCGGCAGCACACCTCCATCTACTGTTGCTGCTTTCATTTTGTGCGGGCTGGGCTTATGGCTCTGATTTTGATGGCACTGAAACTGAAGCAAAGGAACAGCAATTCGAGCTTAAGCAACAAATGAATTATGGCTTGGAAAGACAAACTTTGCTACAGTTTCGATATAACAGAATTATAATGGGCGTCTATGCATTGCCATCCAAAAGATATGTATACTTAGTTGTAGTCAATGTATGTAAGTAATTATTGTTCAATAGTCTACAAGAAAATAATACGGACTCAAGCGTCTCTAAGCAGACTGCCACTAAAGCTATTTAAATTTAAATTTAATCTTTAACCTATATACATATCTGATATTTAAGCCTTCTAGTTTAAAACGTTATACAAATATTACATAATTGTTCAAAAGAAGTATGCCCTGCCTTTAGTGTTATCTTCGAAAAAAAAAATTGGAAATTTTTTTGAATCTGTTCAACATGGACTTGCCTGATAATTATTCATATTCTAGAAGAGCTACTGAGCACAACTCCAGGTAAATACAACTCGAAAGTATTTATTTCAGTTTTGTCGAAAAGAGTGCATAAAATTAGTATTTCCAAAATCTGTATGTCGTAAATTTAGCAGCATTGCCAAGAACATGTGTTTTCTGTAAAAAAAAAGTTTGTGCTAAATTTAGGAATCCGTAGTTTGTATACCGTTGCGGTTTGCATGTATATACAACATTGACATAAAACTTCATAGAATTTTCACATTTTTATGGATTGTCGCGAATTCTGAAGAGACTATTTACTTATTTGTATATACAATACCTTTCAAATTAGAAAATGAATGCTCTTCCGAAGATACAGCGAAAACGTCCTATGACCAAGGAGTTGGAAGATGGTGAAATTATGGAAGGACCTGGAACTGAGCCCCTCATAAGAGAGTTTAATGATGGATACGATGAGGAGCTCATGGGCGATGCAGACGATCGGGCACGATTGCAGCACCTCAACGAGTTGGAGCGCGAGCAGGAGTTGTATCAGCGATCCGTGCGGCGCGAGGACCTCCAACGTAAGTTTGCCATCCAGTGGCAGCTCAAAAAGGACCGAGTGCCCGAGGCGCCAGAGGGGATTTCGGAAATCAAGGAACGATCCCAGATAAGGCGACAGATCTTGGATCACCAGCGAGCGGGCAACAAGCGGGCGAGTGCATTCGAGAGATTAGTGGCAAAGCGGAACAACAGGCTGGGCAGGGACGAGGGCTCGGGGGAGGGAACGCTGAGTGCGGGGGTCAGAAAGAACCCGCAGCAAACAAAAAAGGTTAAATTGAAAGCCAAAGACATATACTCGGATGATTCATCCAGCAGCAGCATCAGCAGCAGCAGTAGCAATGAGGATAACACCTCTAATCAACCGGCAGCCAAGGACCAAACCCAAGTGACCACACTGGAGCAATTGAGTCGAGCCATTTTAACGCGGAGCCAGCTGGAGAGCTTTCTGGATAGGCCCAACTTCGAGCAGACCGTCGTGGGTTGCTTTGTGCGCATCAATGTGAGTGTCCAGGCGGACCGCTCCAATCGTATCTACCAGATCCTGGGCCTGCGGGAAGCAAAAGAGGAATACCAACTGGGCAGAAAGCGGACTAAACTAGTCCTGCGTTTGAGATTCGGTTCCCAGGAGCAGTACTCCCTGATGGACGTGGTATCCAATCAGAGTGTTACCAGTTACGAGTTCGCTCTGTGGGTGGCAGTATGTCAGCGGGACATGCAGTCCTTACCCCTTCTCGTCGACATTTCCAAGAAGCAGTTGGACGTGGAAAGGGCATCCGAGTGCTCCTTCACCGAAGGGGAGGTGGAACAGCTCATACAAACCAAAGCACAGGCTGGACAAATGGTAGTGAGGTCCGCTTACAGAAAGATCTGTCTGTTCATGGAGCGAGACAAGGCAATCGAATCCAATGACACGGAACGAATCAAACTTCTAGAGAAGCAGATTCAGGAGATCGACGAGAAACCTAGGGGTCATGGCGAGAATTCTCAGGAGCAGCGGACTCAGGTCATCAGTTCACCCTGTCCCCCTGCACCCACCATGCACCGGCATGAGCCCGTGTCGTCATCAGTCTCCAAAAGGTCATATGCGGATCGGCCCCCCAATTCGGAGGAATTTGAACTGGAACAGTATATGCGACGGAAATACAAGAAGAGTGCGGTGGTGAGCCGCTCCCGAGTGGAAGCAGAAGTGGAAGATTGGGAAGAGGTTGCTCCCCCGGGTGACGCTCCTCTTACTGAGGTGGAAGAAGTCCCAGAACTCGATCTTTACGAGTTGCACAATTTCAAGGTGGTAATAGACACCATAGCAATGGGTGTGTACTCTCCTCATTAAATATTGAATTGGGTTTCATTTTATTTTCTCCACAGCTCCCCTGAATTTGATCTTTAAGGATGTCAAGTTTGGATAGAGACACTAAGTAAAAGTGATAACATTACTAATTAAAAGTGATTACAGAACTACGAAATGTTATGAATAACAATTAAATAAAAGGTAAACCAACTAATATTGTTTAATTAAATCTAGGGAAATCAGTCCCTAAAGATTTTAGATTTATATAAAATAATAGCGTTTTCAAAATTTTTTTATTTATTAAAAAGAAAGAAAGCTAACTTCGGCACACCGACGTTTGTATACCCTTGCAGCTAACCATTGGCGCATTATGAATAAAACAAATTTGATCAAATGAAAAGAAAAACTAAGGGGAATTGAACAAATCACTTATATATCAATGAAATTAAGAGAGCATATAGATTCTTTCAGATAGCTTTAAAACTGACTGACTAGTTTGTGTAGAAGCGGCCGGACGGACAGACGGTAAATTAAATAATTTAAAATTATTTCTTCTATAATGGTGAATTCAATAACTAATACATATACAATTCAATTCAATGTATCACAAAAGATATACTTAAACTACAAGTAAGGCAACTCAATGGTAAAAAGATTACTTAAATTGTAAACGTAATACTATTCGTACAAATAAGCAGATATATAATTTAGTTATTTAAATATGAACTTTAATTATTATTTACCGGTTTATCTCGTGAGTGGGTCCATAAATTAAATATCATTTTTCTCTACCATTTACGTTTTTTCCTTATCTGCAAGCCCTGATCCCACAACTTACTCTGTTCTTCGACCAATAGGAGGTCAGGTGAATAATGCTGGCTGCATCCGTTGAAAAGGCTACGAAATCATTAATAATACAAATCGAAACTCATTCAAAGTCTTGGCATCAAGTGGAATTGGAATCAACTGGGGTCATAATTGAAGATGTGCTCACAGCCACAAAGGTGACAGAGGACGACCGGCAATAAAATAAATGCCCTTTACTGATGAGTCATCAACATAATTTTTACGATTCGCCCCATTCGATGAATAAACAAATAACCAACTGGAAATGGTCGAGAGAGCGAATCCTGAATTTTCGGGGACTAGTTTGAGCGTGTCACGAAAAATTTCGCATGCATTGACTTTTTATGGCAGCCAACGGACGAAAACGAAGCGGGGAACCACAAAGGCTGGGAATGGACAAATAATGCAAAATCATATAGTGGAACTCATAGACCCAACACTGCTGCCATCCACTGCCCGTCATCCTCGCCAGAGTCATAAAATCCGGCAAGAAGTCGCCACTTGCCACAGTTTCACTTGGCTGCTAAGCAACTGAATCCGGGCCGAAATGAGCCGGAGTCAATAGTCGATGAAGGAGCAGCCGCTCTTGTGACCGACCAGTGGTGTTGGGTTTTCCGCAGCAAGCGCCACTTTTGGCGGGAAGAACTAATTAAAAAAATAATTTTTTTATTTTTGGAAGCATTTTTTCCTACATAAAAGATTCAAAGTGTTGGAATCTCGCAGTAACAAAATTTGAACTATTATTTTAGAAAATGTTTCTAAAAAGAATTCAAGTTTTCTACAATTTAAAAAGAAAGCTCAACAGGTATGAATTAAACTATTTAAAGTGATTTAAATGCCTAAAAACTATGAAGTGGATTTATTTAATTGTTTTGGTAAGTAATAATTTTACTATTTAATATTCAAAGTATTGTTATAACCAGAAATTTAAGATAGATGTAATTTCAAGGTTTCAAATATTATTGTACAAAGTTTTATTACTAAAAGTCTTGTGTGTGTTACATTTAAATGTTAATAATAACAGAATGAAATAATATTCTACTCCTAGCCATATAACAAATAGCCATTCTGCTTGGCATCTGCTGGTTGGCAGCACTGTTCATTACGGCCAAAACACTCTCCCACCGACACATTCCGCCCCTTTGCAATCGCGCGTGACTAACGTAATCAGCTCACGTAACGCCTGAACGAGATGAGATGAAATCAGCATACACTCAGGGCTGCGACTACATAAATGTTGAATTTATACCAAAATGAAGAGGCTCGGGACCAGCTGGGGGCATAATTCACAGCTCCCACTGGCCATGTCCTGGTGAAGTTGAGGCCATCGGAGCTATTTAGTAGATCCTTGACACGCGATAGAGTAACAGTAGTCCGGCATTGGAACGATTTCATTGCCTAATTTGCAAACAAATGTCAGACTCAATCTGGTTTACATAAATCGAAAAATAGAGCACATCTTTTACCCTGTACCCGTGGAGTACACGGGCATATCAGATTCGTAGCAGGGGAAAGCCTCAGTACTCAATTAATTATGTTATTATTGTTACAGGAGCGATCAGGCCAAGTAAACATTTTTAATGACAGGGAATAATATTTTCACGAGTAGATATCTATACATTTACTTATGTTAGTCGTCGGTTAAACCAAAATTTGTTGCTTATTTTTCTAATAAGAAAGCTAATTTCGCCTGTAGTCGACTATAGATAGCCGTTTTAAGTCCTTCGTTCAGTAGCAAGCCCAGCGTAAAGCCTCAATCCTTTGATAGATATTTGCATCGTCAAGATTAATGTCTTATAGTTGCGTTTGCCTGCTTTAATTTTCCATTTCATAAGAATAATAATGATAATAATAATAATCCAGATTCCGATTGTTTTCTGGGCTATCTACAAACTATATCAAGACATTCTCATTGAAATTAGAATATGCTAAATGAGGATATAAACCCATTCCAATTGCAGTCAACCTGCTGCCTTTCAGTGAATTCCATTTAAATGCAAAACTTATCATTGGTGTTGTGTACCAGTGACCCCGAGAATTCCACACAGAATGGCCAAGAAAAATCCAACGTGAACCCAAACATCACGCATAAGTTTAATTTTATTTTGATTTTTACGACTGAGCCAGGGGCTGTGACTATCTTTGGCAGTCCCACCTGGATCACTTGCTAAATAACCAGCGAAAGAAGGTTGAAAAAGCATGGATGGGGGCACAAATAAAGGAGCACGGCTGGAAGAGAAAATAGTCGCCACCAGAGATGTCCTGGGCCGGGTTGTCGAGCAGGGAGTTGGGGAGATGATGTGTCCATGAAAACTAAAGCAGGGAAAATGCCTATTTACGAGCTTGCATGCTGCCGGACACATGGTAATCATATATTTTGGTCATATCTGTGGACCATAAAACCAGTGTCCTTATGTGCCTGTCAATGAGTTCTTTCATGACATTTATTTCGCTTGTCCCAACCCTGCTTTCGGCCTTTACGGGCCCTGCGTGCAGATGGAAAATATTTTAGTGTTCATTTAATGTCCAATCTAAGATGAGCTCGTAACTTTTGATCGAATAAACGAGCCAGTGGCCAGAAGCACTGCCAACCCCCAGTCCGTTTGGTCCATAGGTAAGGTCATAGTAAGCCCGGGGGAGGGGAAGCAGGAATGGGTTCCGTTCTCGAATTAGGCACGCAACCTGAGTCTGCGAGTCTCTGGGGATAATTCTCTAATTTTCTCACCGCTGCCTGGCCCATCTGACTGATAAGCAAAAGTTATTTGCCAGATATTTGCTTATTTTATTAGAGAGTTTCCTCGCTTCCCTATAAAAAGCTGCCGCTGCGGCCTTCTCCTGGCGTCATAAATATTTAATTAAAATCAAAATTAGTTTTTCAACAACCGAGGTAAGCCGGAGGTCGACCCGCGATTCCATCAGGCCCACCCGTCGCAAAATGTCAAGACTGAATGTAA
The DNA here is from genome assembly GCA_008042635.1 of Drosophila nikananu. Classification (NCBI taxonomy): domain Eukaryota; kingdom Metazoa; phylum Arthropoda; class Insecta; order Diptera; family Drosophilidae; genus Drosophila; species Drosophila nikananu. The sequence goes on along the minus strand of VNJV01003609.1, from coordinate 2,350 downwards.
AGAAGGCGGAGAGACCCTTGCTTGTTAAAAATTTAATTCGCATGTGCTCCTCCCCGGAAATCTTCGGCCAGCCTCCCCAACAATTCCCGTAACGTATGCGGTTTTCAGCGGCGATTTAAGCGCCGGGCACACGCTATCCAGACTGCTTGCATAACTTTCTACTTCTCCCCAGCCCCAAGGCATAAAGTAGATTTGCATGCGACGCCCCAGAGACCACGAAAAGAAAGTGGTTTTTCCCACCTGCCCCGAGTTCTGGCGGATTGTATACAATTGAATCGGGGAAAAACCACTTGTGAAAATCCGTTAATACGATGGCAGGACGTTCGGTGTGGGCGGAAGTAAATATTCTTTCAAAGTACTTGAATTTGTTCAATTTTCGAGAACGATATTTTCGAGTAGGAAATCAAGAAAAGTGCTTAAGCTCTCTCAGCACAATGTGAAATTGTCCATTAGATATTATTTGGAAAACTATCTTGAACGCCGGTATTATTTTGAAGTCCTTGGAAAGACAGCAACAACATTTCTGACCCTATCGATATAGTACAGTTGTGTTCACTGAAATAGCAGTGCTTACGACCTGCACTTTAAAGATGGGAAAATACTATTACAAACACTTTTTTGAAATCAAATTTTTTCATAAAGGCTTACAACACTTATTCCATTTGGATAACATAAATACTTTAATAATAACAGAGCAAAACCTATATATGATGCTGTTCATTAAAATAGCAGTAAAAGTAATAAATTAGGAAAAAAATTTAAAACATTTAAAAATATCTTATAAAAACCATAATCCTACTACTATACTATTTGTCTATGACCTAATATTTGGTTGAATAGCCTTTATTAGCTATCACATCCTCACACCTTAGTGGTATGGAGTCCACCAAATCTTGAAAACGTTTGAGAGGAGTCTGGCCCCATTCCTCCTGCACAAACTGTTTAAGCTGCGGCTTAGAAGTCGGGGACTTCTTTGATACGAAGCGCTTGATGTCCCCCAATAAGTATTCGATGGGATTTAAATCCGAGGACTCTGCTGGCCATGTCATTACATTAACTATTTCTTTGCAAAAGCACTCCTTGGCCACTTTTCTGGTGTGCTTTGAACCATTTTCGTGCTGAAACGTTCAAATTAATGGCATCTCTTCCTCAGCATACTGCTGCATTACAGTTTTTAATATTTTGACATAGGAATATTGATCCATGATCCCATTGATCATAAGTTGTACGAAAAGCATGCGCAAACCATGATTTTAAGCCCACCGTGCCTTACTGTCTTCAGCGGATGGTTTGGGGTGTACTAAGTACTTGGAGATCGACGAGCATATTGTCTTAATCCTTTTTCACGAAATAAACCAGTTTGGACTCATCTGCCAAAAGGATATTACGCCACTTGGATAGTGGCCAGATCAAGGGGTTTTAGGCAAACTCCAACATGGCTTTTATATGTCTTTTATCAAGAACTGACACCTTTCTTGATCTTCGCGCACTCAAATTTTTCTTAAGAAGTTTGCGGCTAATGATCCCATCACTGATCCCAAAGCAAATATCGGCTTCTATATCCCTAGAAAATGCAAAAGGATACGCTGAACCGTACTATGCGTCGGTCCTCTTCAATTGTGATTTTGCGAACCCCATTTCGGTTTTTGGGGTTCTGTTCATATTTTACGGCATTGAAACCATCTTGGCAGAACATTTTAAAAGACTTTAAATTTCTTTATATGCTTGCCCTCCTTTCCAAGCCGAATAACTTCTTCCCTTTCTCTCTTGGAGCAGTGAGGTCTCTACCCACTAAAATGAAATATTGTATGTAGTAAATGTGTAGTCGAGTAAAAACTATAATAACAAACTTAATTAAACTCACTTTTCACAAAATTAGACAAGTTTGCGAAACTTTTCCAGGAACAAAATCAAAACTGCTATTTCAGTGAACAGCCAAAACGATTTGAACATCTGAAAAAGTATCAAAAAAACAAGTAAGAAAGCTACAGTCGTTCGTGAACTACTGTTATATACCATGTACCAAAATATATCGCCGCTCTTGCCTATTGCGACTTTTGCCTATTAGAGAAATGTAAACAAACTCGCTCTTTGCAAAACCACCACCATCTCATGCACTTGCGTGTGCAAGACAGAGACAGAGATAACCCCTCCTCTCTTTTTTGCGCACGGGAGTTAGTTTCTTGCGCTCATCAGTTTTGTTGTTGTTTTTTTGGATGCACCTGTTGCTAGCTGCCAAATAGATAACAGACTGATAAGTAAATAACTTTTGTGTTTTTCATCCGATCTTTACCAGATTTTCGGTATTGATACATGTTCTACATATGCATGCCTATGCACAAAAAGAAAG
>VNJV01003605.1:0-35482 GCA_008042635.1 Drosophila nikananu | reverse complement strand
GCCAAAAACTTTTGTCAAAAAAATGAAAGGGGTAACATCGTCAAAATTGTGAAAAATTTGCAAAAAAAAAAAAAAAAAAATTTTTAAATGCAGAAATGTTCTCCATTAAAAACTAAGAAGAAAAAACNAAATGTTCTCCATTAAAAACTAAGAAGAAAAAACCAAACCACACTGAAATCCGTTTAGTTTAAGCCAAGTTACGATCAAAAAACCACTGAAGGAGTTCGCGATTTTTGAGCCAAAAATTTTTGTCAAAAAAATAAAAGGGGTAACATCGTCAAAATTGTGAAAAATTTGCAAAAAAAATTAGAAAATGATTTTTAAATGCAGAAATGTTCTCCATTAAAAACTAAGAAGAAAAAACCAAACCACACTGAAATCCGTTTAGTTTAAGCCAAGTTACGATCAAAAAACCACTGAAGGAGTTCGCGATTTTTGAGCCAAAAACTTTTGTCAAAAAAATGAAAGGGGTAACATCGTCAAAATTGTGAAAAATTTGCAAAAAAAAATAGAAATCGATTTTTAAATGCAGAAATGTTCTCCATTAAAAACTAAGAAGAAAAACCCAAACCACACTGAAATCCGTTTAGTTTAAGCCAAGTTACGATCAAAAAACCCCTCAAGGTGTTCCATATGGAACATACATATGCAAATCGACAATAAGAGATGATCATACTCTCTTAAGTCGCTCTCTCGCTTTTAGGTTCCACTTTCCAGGGCGAGAACCAATAAAGCAAGTAACGGCACTGTCTACGCTATTTCAATGAAATGAATAATAAAGGACAAGGCAAGAGGAAAATGCGCGCGCGAAGAAAAGAATGATAAGAACAAAAGAAATAAGAAATAGGTTTTTTTTTCACTCACCCACTCATTTAACTGTCGCTGCAGATCCCAACGGCGAATTAACACACAAAACACACAACAAAAATACAAGAAAAACAAAACCCTTAAGGTTTGGCACAAATCGCATAAAACACACAATAAAAAATAAAAAATAAATAAAACCTAATGAAGGTTTTCATTTTTAATTGAATATTTCACACCCACTTCTTTACTTTCCCTTTCTTTTTATTCTTCTTTTACTTAACTATCACAGTGGCGGCACATTTTTTGTTCAGAGTGTTTAAAGGCCGAAAAGGGAGAACGGAAAATGGTAAGACCGTTTTACATTTTTTGCACTAACACTTGCACTTGCACATATAAAAAACCAACAAAATTACCCAGCCAAAAACAAACGCACAGATCTTGGCTATGTATGTATTACACACATACAGTTGTACTTGCGCGATTGGGCTTAGGAATACACTGCAGCTGCCCGGCTTCCGTTTTGGGGCTTTTCCCGGATTGCCCCCACTTCACTATCGCTTTTCACTGCTCGGGCTGGCCGATTTTCCGCACTTTCAACAGTTTTTCCCCAGTTTTTCCTGGGTTTTCGCTATTTTTCACACCGCGATGATCTCCCGCGTTTTTCCGTTCAGTTTCACTCGACGCCAATGACACGGAGATTATAGAGCAGAGTAAAAAAAGAGCGAGATTGAGACAAATATAGAAAGAAAGGGGGAAATAGAAAAAGGGAAAAACAATGCTTGCAATCACATTATCGATTCACTCAATATCCCAAGCAGGCGACTTCGCTCCCAAGCTTATAAATGTAAACAAAGGGCACGTCGAGTGAGATTTTAATCACAAGAATAAAGATTTAAGCCTGAGGTCAATCAAATAAAGAGGATAAAAGCAATTCTTCGCTTTTTGAGTGGCACTCTCACTCTCAATTTAAGGATAAAACCAATATCCCATGAGGTCGATCTCGCTTCCTAACTTATGAATGTAAACAAAGGGAAACACGAGTGCGATTTTTATCATGAGGTAGGGAGAAATAGAGAGCGAGATTGAGAAAAAGTTGCTGCGGGCAGACTGAAGCTGCTGCGGCGAGCCGCCTCTTCTTCTCGTCTCTTAATTTTCTAAAAATTAGATATCGAGATTTAAATGCAGTAAAGTTGTCCTATAAAAGCCAGACTTAAATGGGTTGAGTTTAAGCCAAGTTGTGATCAAAAAACCCTTAAGTTTGTTCGTGTTTTTAAGAAATAATTTACCCATATCCGAAAAAAAAATTTAAAACCATTTTAAAAAATAGGGGAAAAATTTAGAAATTGAGTTTTGAATGAAGAATGATTATTGATATTTTATTATATTTAAAATAAACCCATTAGGTGGCGATTTTGTAAGAACATTTTTTCGAAGTAAATTTCACTTGTAATCTACTTGTGTTTTTATATGCGAAAGTTTTAATAAATTACGTATACGTACTTGTCTAAGCCCTTTTAGGCGAGCTTCTGAACATTTAAAGTGCGATTTTAAGCCGCAATTTATTATATTCTCTTCTATTCTCTTCTATGCGGTTTGAATATGGGCTTCAGGCATATTCAGAATTCACCCAGCAGGTGGCGCTGGCCAAATTAGTTCCTTATAAGAGGACATTTTTTGAAGCGAAATTCTGTTATAATTTTCTTATATGCGACGGCTGCAAATGTCTCACCAAAACTCTTATAAATAAAGTATACGTAATCATTTCAACTAATTTAATTTGAAATATAAATGAAATAACAATTGGTAGGTTTTTATAGCTTCATTAATATTTACAGGCGTATTTTAAATGCCAAAAATAATAATATTTTTATGTAATTTCGCGCGGCAAGTTAAATTTTGAACATAAGAAAGAAAGCGCACTGCGAAGATTGTGGAAAAATGAAGACGGAGATGAAGGTGGAGACGGAGACGGAGACGGAGGCTAACCTAGGAGCACTTGCGATGGACGATGGAGGGGCCAGACTCGTCGTACTCCTCCTTGGTGATCCACATCTGCCGGAAAGTGCTCATCGAGCCCAGAATGGAGCCGCCGATCCATACAGAGTACTTGCGCTCCGGCGGCGCGATAACCTTCATCTTGACGGCGGCCGGGGCCAGGGCGGTGATCTCCTTCTGCAGGCGAGCAACGATGCCCGGAAACATGGTGCTGCCGCCGGACAGGACAATGTTGCCGTACAGATCCTTCCGGATATCGACATCGCACTTCATGATCGAATTGTAGGTGGTCTCGTGAATGCCACAGGCATCCAAGCCCAGCAGCGGGGGCTGGAAGAGGCACTCGGGGCACCGGAAACGCTCGTTCCCAACGGTTATCACCTGCTGATCGGGCAGCTCGAATGTCTTCTCCAGGGTCGACGCCGATTCGGCGGCGGCCAACTCCTGCTCAAAGTCAAGGGCCACAAAGCAGAGATCCTCCTTGATTGCGCGCACAACCTCCCGCTCGGCGGTGTTGACGAAGGCATACTCGCCCTCGGCCAGGATCTTCATCAGGTGCTCGGTGAGATCGCGACCGGCCAGATCCAGACGCAGGATGCCATGGGGCAGGGCATAGCCCTCGTAGACGGGCACGGTGTGCGAGACACCGGAGCCGGAGTCCAGGACAATGCCGGTTGTACGGCCGGAGGCGTACAGCGAGAGCACCGCCTGGATGGCCAGGTACATGGACGGCGTGTTGAAGGTCTCGAACATGATTTGGGTCATCTTCTCGCGGTTAAGCTTCGGGTTGAGCGGAGCCTCGGTCAGCAGAACGGGATAATCCTCGGGGGCCACGCGCAGCTCGTTGTAGAAGGTGTGGTGCCAGATCTTCTCCATGTCGTCCCAGTTGGTAACGATGCCGTGATCGATGGGATAGCTCAGGGCGAGAATGCCGCGCTTGAACTGCGCCTCATCGCCCACATACGAGTCCTTCTGGTCCAGGCCGGCGCTAACGCCATGATGGCGCGGCCGGCCGACCAATGACGGGAAGAGGGCGCGCGGTGCATCGTCGCCGGCAAATCCGGCCTTCAGAGTGCCGGAACCGTTGTCCACCACCAATGCGGAAATCTCCTCGTCGTCCATTTTGGGTGGGTTTCTATGTGGGTTCTCTACGTGTGTTAGTTTGTGGAGGCGAGCTGCCTGGGGTCCAGCTCGGAAATGTACTGTGACATGGCAGGCGGACGCTAGCTAGCTCGGCGATTGCAAAAACGTAAGCCTACTGGCGCTAGGCTTTGACTTGGTTGGATTTCTTTACGTTATTATTATTGATAAAATCAAATACATCAAAACTAATTAAAATTAAGGCAGTTTTTAGCAAATACTAATATAATACAAAAAAAAATAATTTAAAGTTAAAAGCGTTTTTTGTGAAAATCAAGCAGGAAATCAAAAGTTTTTGCAACAATTTGTGCAAGCACCCGTTATATTTTTATCCGTCGCCACTCCTAGCGCAGACGCCACCAAACAGTTATTCGGAGTCAGTTCCTTCAAGCACCACATATGCCTAGCCAGTTTCCCAACCCAGTGTTGGGAGAGGTGAAGCCGAGCTGAGGGTGTGAAAAGAGCGCGTGCTTCAAAAATTTGGATTGTTTATTATATATTATTATTATATTCAATTTAAATTGGAAATATGTATTTAAAAAAGTCTAGTTTTATTTCTAATTTTAATATTATTATTTAATTTATTTATTATTGTTATTATTTACTTCATAATTGCATATATTTTTCCCCCCCAATTTTTGACAATTTTGACGATGTAACTAACCCCTTACTTTTTTGTTTTGAAAAAAGTGGGTACATTTTTGGCTTAAAACTCCCTAAAACCTTGAAAGGTTTTTTTATCATAACTCGGCTTAAACTCAACCGATTTCAGTGTGGTTTAGTTTTTTCTTCCTAGTTTTTATGGGAGAACTTTTCTGGATTCAAAACTCAATATCTAATTTTTTGAAAAACTTTTACAATTTTGACGATGCAACCCCTTACTTTTTTTGGAAAAAAGTGGGTACATTTTAGGCTTAAAAATCCCTAAAACCTTGAAAGGTTTTTTGATCATAACTTGGCGTAAACTCAACCGACTTCAGTGTGGTTTGGTTTTTTCTTCTTAATTTTATAAGAGAACTTTTCTGCATTCAAAACCAGATTTCTAATTTTTGGCCAATTTTTAACAATTTTGACGATGTATAAAAAATAATATAATAATATTTATTTTTACATTTCTCATATCTGTATGGTGTTAACCTATAGTTCCTAATTCCAAACATAAATGAATTCCTCACATTCTTAATCTTTACTGGCTGACAACTCAATAATCATTACGGGTCCTGGTGGCACCTGCACTCCGCTCCGAAGGCTGCACCAGGATTATGGAAATTGAATTGGTTGCTGGTTGCTGCCAGGACAGTACCCCCTTCCTCCCCCATGCGGGTTATTTAAATACCGAAAATATGGAAATATAGGCAGCTTCTAAAACGACTGTCACTGGCATGCCTCTTGTCTGCTCTGTGCTCGGTTGCAGGAATAATCGTACAGCAAATAAATTGCAGAAATGCGCAATTGTTTGCCGCCAGCCATGGGCGAATGCAATTAAATTTTGTAAAATTACGCAGCGGCACAGCTGGCAGCGTGTGCGTCGCCATTGATTAGGCCAGGTTTGGTCTGTGCCTCTTCTTATTTATAATTGATTGCATTTGCATTCGGCATAGGAATTGGATGGACAATGGCTAACAGTCTATCGCTGTCTGTGTATCTCTCTGTCTCTGCCCCAAAAACCATTTGAATCGAGAATGCGCTTCACTGGCATCACTCATACGCAGCGTTGCCCCCACATGATAGCGCCATGGGAGATGCAAAAGAAAATGTCATAAATGCCAGAGCAGCACACAAATGGCTCCTTTGGGATTGCGCCACCACTGGGGAGGGGCAATCTCCGACTCGGACTCTTTTATGATGCCCAAGATATGGTAGTTATTCAATCGTATGCATGCCCTCAGAATGTTAAGTTGTACAAAGGTATGTATAATACATAAGTTAAATCAAGCATTATTAGAGTTTGACAAATAAAGTTTAAGTTTAACTGATGAAATCTGGTCAATACACTCACTATCTAGGCTCTGTTTCTCCTCTGTTAGTTCCTTCTTTGGTCCCTCTGCAGTTTCTGAGGCGGAAGAAAGGCCGGACAAAGGAAGTCTGGAGCCAGCTGGGGGCAAGGGTATCTGCAGTGCCCGTGCTCGGCTGTCAGCATTTCGGGCTCATTAAATCCAATGTTTTAATCACGCCAGAGACAGAGATACACCGGGATACAGGTGGAGATGACGAGGACGAGGCCGCACACACATCAGTCACACCAGTCAGAAACACGGCTGCATAATGAAATTGAATTTAGTCAGCCGCTCTTTTCCGTATTTTTCGCCCGTATTTGTTTAGCTGGCACAGAAGGAGGAGGAGGAACTGCCTCCATTCGATTCGTTTCCAAGTGAAACTCGGACGTGGACCTGGGCAGGGGGCAAATCCATCGAGTGGCTCGTATTTTTATGGCAATTTGGTTGGCATCCCCGGCGAATATATTACGCGGGCTTCCGCCGCAGAGTGTGAACTGAAATCGGCCGAAAATAGACCAAAACTTGACCCTGACAGACAGATTCACTTTCGGGGAAAATAATACAAAAGTCAGATCTTGAAAGGGGTCCATCGTATCCATCTTTTTTTTGCACATATCAAAGTTTAAAAAATCCATAGCTCAATTAGAAAAGCGGTAATTTCAGTTCCAAAAGCTTTTCTGTGTACATTTTTATGGCGTTAAATTTAAAATGTATATATTTTAATGTTTTAATCAATTTATGACAATTTTAATACAAAAAACCGGACAATTTTTTCTGCCCAGCCAGATCAAAGCGGCTGTTGATGATGATCAAGAATAAAAATAATGGTTTATGGGGTCGGAAATGACTTCTTCAAACTTCACAAAAATTATTAAGCCTTGCAAGTTTTATTGTTTGTTATTAGTTAATTTAGTTGGGTAGCATTAAGGATATACCAGCACTTCTTTCTTTACAATTCAACCTAGAATGTGCCATTAGAAGTAGTTATACTCGGGGTTTTCAGTTATTTATTTAGAACTAAACAATGGCGGGCGGGAAACTTCTCTCTGGTGGCTTGTGGCTTTGCCAGTGGACAATCTGAATACATTAGGCAGTTTTCCCCGGAAAACTGAATGCTGAAAACTACAAAAACTCAACAACAATGGCATTTTCCCGCCCCTCCCCCGAAACTTGTTTGCTTTCCGCCTCGCACAATAATAAATAACGAATTCCGTTTGAACTTCCAGGGTAAATTTTCTCTTAAAGGGAAATTCCAGGCATATTTGCTCTTAAGGGAATTTCTCGTTGGACTGGCGGCCTATAAAAGCGCGCTGCCATCGACGCGGGCGTCACAACGACGGCGCCGTCGCTGCGGGAAAACGGAAAAACGATTTTCTGAAAAGGGGAAAACGCGACGCGCGAGTACGTAAGGCGACGTACGAGAAACGACGTAAAGTGTATGTTACGGTTTCTCGCGCGCGATCTTTTCTAACGGTTGTTGCCTTTGCGTGTGTGTGTGTGGGTGTATTTTAATTTTTTTTCTCTTTATTTTCGTGTGATTTCTCTCTCTCTCCCTCTCTGTATATATATGTTATATATATATATGTATATTGCTCTTAACTGTGCCGTTATTCACACAAAAACAAGAGTGCCAAAGAACTCTTCACATTTGAATGGGCATCATCGACACATGACGCTGTCCGTGCGGCCCGCCGAAGGACGTGCCTCCTGTCAGCACTCCCAGTAACCAGCTCCCAGTAACCAGTTCCCAGTAACCAGTTCCCATTACCAGTTCCCATTACCAGTTCCCAGTACCCATTACCAGCTCTTGCTCCAGTTTCATTTCGCGCGCCGCCCTTTAGTTTTTCGACTACGATCCACACACTGTGCAAAAATTTGAGGAAAATATTTGATACTCTAATAGGAAAGATTATTTTGAAAGGGTTTGGATACTTCAACTGCCTCAAAGGACCACAACAACTGTAGCGTTAGAAAAAAAACGAAATATTAAATTCTGAGGCAGCAAAGTTGTTGTTACAATTATTCGAAACTGAAACTAATGAAGCCATCAGCTTTTGGAAATACACTAATTCACTAAAGTTTAAAAATCTCTTTAAAACAGCGTACAAAAAAAAAGCTGAAAAATGTTAGTTGTTAAAAATAAAACAAATTTTCATTGAATTTTTTACAAGTAACTTTTTGTTGCATCGTTTAAGATGCATATATAAGGAATTTGAAATCTCCTGGAATTTCTTATTAATACATTATGTAAATTCTTAATTAATAATAAGCTTTGTGAATTAGGTAACAAGTTTAGTTATTCTAGAAGTCCAAAATTTATTAAATAATATAAAAAAGCAATCTATAACAATTTAAAATCAATTGAAAAGCTGTTGAAAATATGAAAAGAAAATATACAACATACCTCTATTTCCAAAGCATACATTTTGATGTGTTCTTATATTAATTTTCTATAATTTGAAAGCATTTTCCTTTTATCACTACATTTTAATAATTAAATAATAGTCTTTAGCGCTCAGTCCTCTACAAGAAAATAGAAGATAAAAATGAACCAACAAGACAGAGTCATGTGTTCAAGTTTACGTTTTCAACTTTAACGTATAATTTCAATATAAATGTATAGAAAATATCTGCAGCACTTACTATATATTGATAGGGCTTAAGGAGTAGTTTTGTGGCCTCTCCTCTTTGCCCATACATCACCCAGTTTTTTCCTCTGCACCGAGCACGAATCGTGCTGGCCCATTTAATTGTGCTCCCTGGTGGCCGCACAGCTACGAGTGGCAGTGGGATGAGGAGGATGTGGCTCTGGATGTGGATGTGGATGAGGATGAGGATGTAGAAATAGCCGTAGAATGGCACTTCACTTCGATTCAATTCGATTTGCCGTAATGAAGCTAGTCCACGACATCCCTCCATGCAATAGTTAACATATTTTTATGGCCTGTTGTCGCCAAAGTGTCCTTCTACCCCCCAGCCCCATCCCCATTCCCATCCCCATCCCCATTCGCATCCGCATCCGTTTGCCCATTCCCCCAATCGCTGTGCTATCTCCGGAGCTTCGGTTTCAAGTGCCATTGGAGCCTGGGAGCTTCTCTGGATTGCTCACTTGATGGCCCAGAAGCCGAGGGGTTGGGCGTTCGAGCTGGCCACCCGGTTCACTGTTTGCGTGGCCAACAAGTGTGGGGATTTGTGAAGGGTATTGGGAGTGGGAGTGGGTTTGGGTTTGGGTTTGGGTTGACGAGGTCAAGTGCTGGTCCAGCTTAGGGTTTTCGGGAGAGGGAGTAGCAGAGCTTACATCATTTTGAGGCCCTAAAAAGACATGTTTTTAGGCTCACAACAACCTTATTCTCCTGCTCCTCCTCCTTCCTCAAAAGTTTCAACTCCTAAGGACTCCTAAGGACTTCCATCACTCTCCGGAGACTGATAACAATTAGCGTCGCCAACTTGGGCGAAGGCTACACATTATTTCAGTAGTCGCAATCACGGGAGCTGCTGGCAAATAAATCAAGGAGAGAGATGTGCATTTAATTAAAAAAGTTGCCCCCGTCTGGTAATTAGGAAAGTGGCCATAACGACCGGGGGCGGGAAGCAGTAAAAGTATTTCGATTTATGTTTATGTTTTTAATTTAATTCAATGAAATGCAGCAAACAATTGTTCCCTTTAAAGCATATATGTATATGTATGCTACAGAGATTTGGCACAACAAAATTCTGGCGGAATCACCAGCGGGATTGAAGCAGGCGCGAAGGCTTCATCACGCTTGGCAATCAATCCTCGTGGTTGGTCAAACTTTCCCACACACAGCACACGGCACACACGCACTCGCACACCCGGCAAAGTGATTCATTAAAGCAATTAGCAGACAGGCAGAATCCTGCCAGCCAGCCAGCGCGGCGGCACTCAGTACAAACATTTAGCAAAACACTTCTCTTGCAGACAGCCGAGTGGAGTCCGGGAGGAGGCACAGGACACGCACGCTCGCACGCACCAGCGGAGGGACTACGACTACCAAATGCTCATTGGAATTTACGATTATGCTGCAAAATTATTAAGCAATATGACCGCAATAGGAGCCACAGGAGCCACAGGGGCCGCGGGAGCAGCAGCCACCACCACCAACGTTAACAGCCAATCCGCAGGGAGTGCGAGTGCGCCGCAGGTTCAGGACCAGGAGCAGCAGGAGCAGCAGGAGCCCAGCCAAGCTCCCACTCCTGGCGGTAATCTAACGAGCAAGCTGCTGCAGGCCACCACCCGCGCCCTCGCACAGCACGTGCCCGCCCTGCCCGCCATGTCCCTGCCGCCCCTGCCCGCCCTCTTGCTTCAGGCCCTAGACGCCGCGGACGTGGCGCATGGCCAGCGCATCGATCAACCGACCCGTGGCCCCGACACGACCATGGCGACGATGGCAACCACTACGACGGAGGGCCTGCCGCCGAGTCTGCTCGATACGTTGCCCACGACAACATCGTCACTATTGGGCAACGCCACCGCCGCCGCCGCCGCCACCACCAGCGGAGTGACCACCACCCACAGCACGGACGTCGTCTACAGCGCCTTTGGGGCCATGCCCGCGGCCAATCTTAGCGGTTTCATCGAGTCCTCGACCACGGCGGCCAGCTCCGTGCTGAGCAGCGCCGTCACCACGCTCCCAACGCTGCCCGCCACCAGCAGCATGGCGGCCACCTTTATAGCGGCCACCGGGGGCAAGAATCGCCCAACGACCATCGTTGTCTACCCAACGGGTGAGTTGTAGTTAAAGTCTGAACTTAAGTTGGTTCGCGGGAATCTACAAGGGAAGGGAGTATGCCCCTTGGTATTTTCCTAGGTACTTAAAGCGATAGGAAATGTCCTATATGATCAAATATATCGATCAATATTTCATTTAATATATCGAAATTATCGGTAAAATATCATATACAAACTTATCTTTTATATTTTAGTATTTTTCTGATATATCAATCAGTACATCAATATAAATCAGTAAAATATATTTTAGATTTATTTATATTAATTTATTTATATATCGACGATCGATCGATAGATCAAATAAGGGTTACATTTCGATAGAATCTCCAATTCCTACCTCAGGCTATAATCTTGTCCTTAGAAATAAATGTATTTAAATGCTTAAACAATAAACTTAAGTAATTAGGTTCTAGAAGAGTCCAATTTCAGCAATTAATAATGTATTTACTTAAAGGTACTTAAAGCGATAGGAAATGTCCGATATGATCAAATATATCGATCAATATTTCATTTAATATATCGAAATTATCGGTAAAATATCATATACAAACTTATCTTTTATATTTTAGTATTTTTCTGATAATTCGGGCCCTATATATCAATCAGTACATCAATATAAATCAGTAAAATATATATTAGATTTATTTATATATCGACGATCGATCGATAGATCAAATAAGGGTTAAATTTCGATAGAATCTCCAATTCCTACCTCAGGCTATAATCTTGTCCTTAGAAATAAATTTATTTAAATGCTTAAACAATAAACTTAAGTAATTAGGTTCTAGAAGAGTCCAATTTCAGCAATTAATAATGTATTTACATTTCAAATTAACTAACCCTTTCAATGTCACTTGATTTTTGTACACAAATTTTAAATATAAATCAATTTTTTACCTAATCGAGTTGAACCCCGTTGCTTGCCTGCTATTTAATTAATTTATTAATAAAAACAAAAAACCAAACCACTTGCCCTAACAAATTCGCAATTTATCAAAGAAATTTTCAATTAATTTGAGCATTAAAAATTCATTGGATGGCGCGAGTGTTAATTTGACAGGCTAATGGCTTAATTCAACACAATTTATGCGGCTAAAGGGAATACATATAGCTAAGGGGAATTACTATATGTATGCGATTTAAGTAGTAAATCAATAATAATTCAAGCTGGAGAGGTTCTGTAGAAAAGGGATACATCACCCCTCAAATCCCTAATCCGGCTCACTCCCTGTGACAGAAGCGACTTTCCCCCTAATGGCTCTAAGTTAATTAGGAGAGCGTTGGCAGGATGAATGAGACTCCAACTCCAACTCCAATTTCAACTCCAACTCCAACTTCGACCCCGACTGTCAATAATCAAATCAGTGCAGTCAGTCGGGGTCGCGTGCCAGGCCGAGATCTCCGGTCCTCTGGATCTCTGGATCTCCCCATCTCTCCAACTCCCAATTAGTTTGCCTCGTTGCCGGCGTTAATTTGCATGAGCTGACACCCGCGAGTCCTCATTATCCGCTCCGCCTCCCGGCTCCCGGCTGCCGCGTCAACTTATTTTTTATAGTTTCCCAGGCAGGCAGGCAGGCAGCAAACTTTGGCGGAGTCCCAAGCAAGCTCCAGGCTTGGGCCAATCCGGAAAGTTGCTCCGGCAAAACGTTCTCGTCCTGCTGCTCAGCAATTAGACAAGTCTAAGTCGCAGTAATTGCAAAGAGTCGACTCGAGTGTAGCTGTTGATTGTTCGAGGCGGCAAGTGTTGCCTGTCAGTTTTGGGGGGAATCGGAATCGGAATCGGCAGGAATCGAGTTGGGGATTGGTGGGGGCAGAGGGTCCTTTCTCCACAGCTGGCGCCAGAGTCGCAGAGTCGCCCCAAGCCTCTTACAATTAGAGCCTTAAAGGCTGCGGCACTGTCGTCTTTATTAAGGATACCCGTGTAGCCGTGCGCCTGCTCCTCCCTTCTGCTTCGAAAAAAACTTGACGACAACATTGTCGGCTCATCCTCCAGAGCCTGAAGAGCCAGAGCCAGGACCCTGGCAGCTCCACTTCACCCCAATCGCTTGTACCTCCCTCCATCGACATCAATGTCAGCGCCCTGGAATGGCCTGTGGGCGTGGCCCAGCGCCTCCTCCTCCTCCTTTGCTCAACACAAGAGAGAACTTTTCGGCAGGGATGTCAAAGAAAACAAAAAAAAAAAATACAACAAGGAGAAGAGAAAAAAGGAAAACAACAAAAAAGTTGGCCATTACAGAGCGGGAGGAGCACTCTCTACCGAACAAAAAGTGCGTAAATTCATCCGATAAAATGGTGTAACAGGAATGCGATGTCCTTCAGCTCCATTGATAAGTTAACAATGCATTCTACTTAGCGGAACTCTCGATTGGCAGCCAGAGTTCTATACCCTGAAAAAGGGGAGTCCCCACTGGACTATGTATGTGGAATAAGTATCATTTATTTCCCTATAAATATGATTCTAGTTTGATCTGGCATCTTGGTAGCCTTGTTCCTAGAGTCCTTTGTCAACCACACGCTGACTTTGATCGGGACTTTGGAACGGGAATTGAGAACTTTTTGTTCCGATTGGAAAGCCCAGAAGCTAAACTGAAACTAAAACTTGGAGGCTCTCCAACGCCAAACTATTCTCTCTGTCCGGGGCACTGACTGCAAAATGCCTGCCTGCGGTTGTTCCGGTAACTTTAGGCATCCAGTCGAGGACTTCAAAGTCCATCAGCCCCAACGCCGCCCTGTCATCCTTAAGTCGCCTCCAGTTGGACCGCAATCAGGCCCAGAGCTGACTTTGATGGGAATATTTCGAACTGGAGAAGTCACTTTAGGCTACAAAATGGTGGAAGGAAGGAAGGGTGTGTCTAGTACGAATGCCTACAGCCAGTAGCGAACACGGAAAGAAAACTTAAGTATTGCAAAGGTAGCTAAATGGTAGTTATCGATCTTTAATCGATATCGATAACGGGTGCTGGAATTGGGCAAAAGAGTGTCATCGAAATAGGGCAAGTACTTGACTTCAAACTTGAAACTAGTGTAGATTTTTGTAAATTTCCTAAATAACTTTGAACTCTAAGCCCTATAAATTATCGAACGTCTTTTATGAATAAATCTTAGAAAGAAACTATGATGGAATATCGATTTTAATCGATATCGATATTAACGAAATTTCTCCTTTAATAACTTCAAACTCAAAACAACTAAAGATTTTTGACAGATAGAACTGAGAAGTGGCTTGAATATATTTAGAATGAATTCATACCAGCGCTATTTATGTAAATAACTCATAAAATATGTATTATATTTACCATATTTATATGATTTATACAGAAATCAAGGTTCTAGATGAAATATCCTTCTTAATACTTCTTAATAATCAAATGGATATTCGTTTCCTGAAGGAATATATATATTTTGCACAGCAGTAGGGAAGCTCTGATTACTGTTTAATTCAACTAAACTGTACTAAACTCTTTATAAAATATAAATACCCAATTGAAAATTATTGAAAATATTTATTTGGTGCTGTGTACATACTGACATGTATGTAAATTATATGTACATATATTGAACTGAACCCAGCGCAGTCCTCTACTCACATATATTGCCTCTTCTGACGATGGGCATTGTGGCATTGTTGCTGCCCCTCCTGCTGGTGTTGTTGCTGCTGCCGATGCCTTTGTAGCGCATTCCACTGTCGACGTCAAATATGCAAACATTCAATTCCCATTCAAAGGCATCGGCGATGGGCGTCTGTCTGCGCCGAGGGCGGGACTTGGGGGTTAGGGGGGTATTATTTTTATTGTATTTATTGAATATTTCCAAGCATCAAACGATGCCTGATGAGTCAGCTTGCCAGATGCTGCTGCTCCTGCCCCACCTCCTTGTCCATCTCCTCCTTCTCATCCTAGCAAACTAATGCCCAGCAAGCACTCTGGTCTCTGGACCGACTACAGGGACTCCCTGCCTCTCCCTTGTCCCATCAATTTGTGTAAATTTGAACTGTCACTTTGAAGGCGTTAATTGGATTCAGTGGCGCCGCCTCTCAAGGGTTGGAGGTCCTTGTTGCGTCCCGCTGGTGCTTCCACAGCTGCTTCTCCAGCTGCTCCTGATAACTGATAACAAAAAAAAAAGAAAGTTAAGTAAACCCAGCTGAGGCTCTGATAAAGCCGGGGAAAATATTTGGTGACTCCGACACCCCCGATCGAACTTGGATTTAATCGAATAATGTCAGGCAGTCAGGCAGTCAGGCAGTCAGGCTGGCAGGGCGAACGTCAAGTGCTCCAGGATCTAAGTCAGGCTGGAGTGGCGGCGATGAGCTCTCTGGGTCCACACAGATAGCAGGGAAGTGACTTTGTAACTGCTGAGGCAGAATAATCACAGGAACATCACTAATAACTCACGAAATTGTCATTCTTAAGGTCTTAACCTATTCCTATTAACCTATTCAATCTTAAATCAAGTCTGGCTACTAATTTGAGTTAACTCGCCCATTTGTAATTAATTAATTCCAAAGACTGTCGATTTAAGGCCTCAATTTAAAATGCAACAACCCTTCAATTAGACTTCATTTGTGATTCCCTGTGAGGCCTTTTCAGAGTATGTCCACTTCGGCACTCCGTGCCTGCCTCTGGGATCTCTCTGTTTGTGATTCGTCGCTTCCTTCTTGCTACTTTTGGGGACAAACAACATTTTGGGCCATGGATTTTTGTGGCTTAGATTAGGGCATCCGCTTGGCAAGGACGACGACGACGACGATGGGCAGGGGAGGTGGCAACTGCCATAGGGTGGGTGGTGCTGTAATGGATGTGGCGTGGAGTGAGAAGGATGGTAAATAAGGTCGTCGTTGGAGGAGAGTACTGCCTGGCCAGATATGCAAAACGACGACAAATTGAAACCATACCGACTTTAGAATGGGCCAAGTTTTGCCTGGCTTAACCCCTTAAGAGATCACCGTACAATAAGAGGATTTGTTGTGCCTGGTAAACAATAAGAAATCCCTTTTAAAAAGAAGTGCACATTTGTTGTAGTATTTCAGGGACTTCTGATGTACTATTTTGAGTAGAGTTTGTTGTGAAATTGAAAGCTCTTTAGGCTGTGGAAAATAGGGACCAAGGAGGAGCAGCAGCAGGAGCAGGAGGCAGACTTCATGACTGAGAGCCGAAATTAAAAAGCCAAACGAATCGTGAACGAAGGGAAATGCAAATGGCGCGAAAGGAATGCGCCCCAAAGCCGTTTGGCCCATGAACCCCATGTCCCCATACCCAGAGGCCCATCCCTGTGCTCTTGCTCGCCTCGCGTCATCCTTCTTCGTGGGGGGTCACCCCTTCTTTGTCCCGACTCCCTGCTCCTCCTGCCTCCGCCTCCTTTGGCGCTGCTTGTCTGCCGCCGCCTCCTGCCTGTGCAGATAAGTGTGTTGTTGCCTACTCTCGGCCGAATTTGAGGCCATGCAAATGAACCGGAGATGAGCTCCGGAATTATGAGCTGGAAGGAGCCGCCCTCCGGCATTCCCTCGGCCGATTATTGTGATAAAATAAACATATAAATAAATAATCTTGGCCCCAGCAAACTGATGATGGCATTTCTGCGGCTGACCGCAGCAATTAGGCAAATATGTTTGCAGTTCCGTTGCCCCATTTCCCCCTGGGTGTTGACAGAGGGCCGCGTGGAGAGCGATTAACATTCATGCAACATTTGGCAAGGCCATTTCGTGGGGGGTGGTATGGGTGAATCAAGTGGCAGCATTCGGTGGGAGGCAGAATAGGTTCATAAATTTGGGTTAAGGCACCGCGCGATGGGTTGGTTTAGATAAAGTCAGGTGTGCTCCTCGAAAGGGTCGTCGGCTACAAGCTGACTCAATGTAGATATATGTCGTAGATAAGTTCTTGCCCTTTAACCTCGCTTACAACAAATTGTCCAAAGATAAAGACAGGCTGTCTCGGGTGTACTCTTCCAAGTTAATTGTTGTAATTAAATAAGTTGAGGCGGGTTGCCTGCTGCTGGCATTGTAAAATATGAACCGGATAAAGGCAATGGTGGGAAGTTGAACTGAAGATATAGGGTAGATTTTTCAAAGATTAAATACAAATAAAATTATACATATTTAAGGCAAGTTTATGCAAATACAAGAGAAATTATCCTAGGACCAAGGCGAGGACTCTCTTTAGGATTTTTGCAGTTTCAGGAAAGGATTTAATGCAAAATTCAGGAAATATGATTAATAATTATTTATAAATCAGAAGTAATTAATTATAATAAATAAATACATAAACTATCTCTTCCCTCTGTTTTACAGTTTCACCCGAATCGATCGTCATCCCGATCGTATCGTGCATCTTCGGCTTCCCCATCCTGGCACTGATCGTCATCTGCTGCCTGCGCCGGCGTGCCAAGCTGGCCCGGGAGCGGGACAGGAGGCGGAACTATGACATGCAGGACCATGCCGTCAGCCTGGTCAGATTTAGTCCAATTCATAGGCTTAGTGAGTTTGCTTGTTGTGTAATGTGTGTGTACGAACTTTTCTCTGCTCTTTCTCGTTTCTTTCTGGTTTCGATTTCGGTTTCGGTTTTCGGTCCTGGTCCTGGTCCTGGTCTTGGTCCTGGTTCTCCATGGCTTGCAGCCAAGCGCGGATCGAGTGACTGGTCCGCATTTCACGAACAGAGTCCAGAGACTATATCAAGTGCATCCATCATCTCGCCATCATCCGCATCCCAAGCCATCGAGCACCGCACTGGCACCCTTAGTTCTCTCTCCCCCCTCATCCATTGATTACTCGCTGCCATCTTTCACCTGCCACCTGCCACCTGCCGCCTCTCACTTTTCCTCTCTTGATGTGTGCCATGCCGTAGTCATTAACTCACTTGTCCGGCCATTGTTCCACCTGCCTGCATGACGGCAATTTTAAATTCACAAACAACAAAAAACCAAAATAAAAACGAAAGAAACTCACAGAATTTCACACAAAAAGATAACAAAAGAGCCCATGGCCGCCGCCGCCACCGTTGACACATCATCAACATCATAATCATTGTTTTTCAAGTGCCCGCATCTCCGAAATGGTTTCCCCGCTCCCCGAATCCCGCATCCTTCAGTCCTGAGCCGAATTGGCTGGCATTGTCCATGGCCATGTTGCCAACTCGGTTGCAGAATCAATTACAAATCCCTCCCAAGTCGAGCCGAGCCCCCGAGATCCAACAGGATAGCATCTGCACGCTACGAGTTAGTGGCTGCATGGAGCACTGAAAGAAATAAGCTTCAGACAAGTTACATGTATTATATTTAAAAGCTATTTAAATGAAACTTTGCAGATAGTCTTCTATATGCTCTAACTACTATATAAGTCGGAAAGGGCCGGATCCCTTAAAGGGGTTTTTGATCATAACTTGGCTTAAGCTCAACCGATTTCAGTGTGGTTTGGTTTTTTCTTCTTGGCTTTCATAGGATAACTTTTCTGCATTTAAAACTCAATATCAAATTTTTGGAAATATTTTTTCAGAATTTTGACGATATTAAAAACAAGTGAGCTTAAAAATCCCTAAAACCTTGAAGGTTTTTTGATCATAACTCGGCTTAAACTGAACCGATTTCAGTCTGGTTTGGTCTTTTCTTCTTAGTTTTAATAGGAGAAGTTTTCTGCATTTGAAACTCAATTTCTAATTTTTCGAAATTTTTTTTTACAATATTGACTTTTTTTAGAATAAAGTGGGTTCATTTTTTGCTTAAAAATTCCTAACACCTTGAAGGGTTTTTTGATCATAACTCGGCTTAAACTCAACTGATTTCAGTCTGGTTTGTTATTTTGTTCTTAGTTTTTTATGGGAGAACTTTTCTGCATTCAAAACTCGATATCTAATTTTTGAAAAAAATTTTTTTTTTTTTAAATTGGTACATTTTTGGTTTAAAAATCCCTAAAACTTTGAAGGTTTTTTGATCATAACTCGGCTTAAACTCAACCGATTTTTGTCTGGTATGGTTTTTTCTTTTTGGTTTTTATTGGAGAACTTTTCTGCATTCAAAGCTCGATATCTAATTTTTCGAAAATGTTTGACAATTTTGACGAATTTTTGGTATTCGTTTTTTTAATTTACGAACACAAGGTATTTTTCGCTCAGTGCCACCTTGCGTCGTGGCTGTCCTTCTTCTACTCGTGGGGCAGAGCGGGCACAGAATGAGGTGGGGGGTGCCAGAGTCCGAATAACGGCAGCAGCCACTGTTGCCAGCCACTCAATAAAGCGGAGCACGACGCGCGCCACATGTGTGTGTGTGTGAGTGTATGCGTGCGTGCGTGTGTGTGCTGCTTTACATGTGTCAAACGCGGAGAAGGAAGGCAGCAGGAGTGCCTGCATTCGGATTTGCATTGCATACCTTTGGGCGCTCGCTGCCCTCGTTTGCATATCTCAAAAACGAATGCAAAAAGGCAGCTTTAAGGGGGCGTAAAAAACTAGGTGGGGAGTGGGCGGCGAGAGGAAACTGGCAGCCAGTTCGTCTGCTTGGCATTGCAACAAGCCAGGTCTCGGTCCTAACCTCCTCCAGCTTGCCCCTGCAGCTGGGCTTCCTCGGAGAACTCGTTTCTAGCAGGACTCTATTTTGGCCAACATTTTGTAGTTTTCGTTTGGAAAAGGTGACAAAGGGTTGAGTCACCCACACAGTTACTATTTTCTTACCTTGTAATAAGATGCATAACGCCCATATATTTTAAATTCAGCTAGCGAAACAAAATTGAAGTTTAAGAACTGCTTTTTTAGAACGTTTGAGAGCTTTGATCAGACTACGTAAGGCGTTGCACATCTTAAGCATTATTACATTATCAGCCTCAACATAACGAGATAAATGTAATAGTTAGTTAGTTAACTCTCAAGTTAAGTTTGTTCCCATTGGAAGCCGCCTAGACCACAATTTCAGTTACTTGCTACCCCAGGATAAAGCACCAGAGAAAAGGGGTAATGGTTTCACTCGGTTTGAATTGACACTTTCTGCCGCCCGTCGTCATCCCGTTTTCCTTAACCACAGCCGCAAAGCAAAACCAGGCAGCCGCAAACTACACTTGTTTTCGGTTGCGTCACTTCTTGGTCCCAAAACAACACGAATTTCCTGGTGCTCCCCCCTCCGTTTTCCCTTCGTTTACTGTTTGCATTTTCGCAAAAACAATTACGCATCACCGCAGAAGCCCTTGCTGCTACCCCATTTCTCTACAAGTTGAATTCCGCTTGCACTTTTAGTTAGGTACGGGAATTGCAAAAGGATGGTTCGAAAAGGTTGTGGGTTGATGGCTTAATCAAAGGAGACACCTTCGTCCTTTGAGAAACTTCCCGTGTTAGCTTGTCACGAAACCCTAAGGGGTTTGCTCTCCTCACTTAAACCCATCAAATGCGGTTTAAACCAGCTCTTTCCTAACCTATCTCTGCTTCCCTTTATATCCTTCCGGTTCCGGCTCGCTCACCTCACGCACGTTTTCAATTTGTCACCTTCAGTATCGCCCCCACCACACACCACCGTCTCAGTCTCAATTTCAAGCTCCACCAGAAGATTCCTAGATTCATAGACTAATAGACACTCTTCTTCTCTTCCCCCATTACCCACAAATCCATACGCAGATTACCGATCGTCGCGAGCTATCAGTCTACGTCCTGAACGAAGCCTAAGCCAGGGCTTCACCTCGCTGGAGCTGGACACCGTGCTGGAGGAGCGCTGCAGCGATGTAGAGCAGACGCAGACAGAGATCCTTAATCCCGAGTCGTCCATGGACACCGCCTCCTACAAGATGTCCTTCTCCTCGAGCTAACAGTTAGCCAAGCAGCAGCAGCAGCAGTTGGAGCAGGCAGCTCCTCTCCCGCTCGCTCATTCGGAGTCCCAAGTTAAGGAGCAGCAGCAGCAGCAGCAACAACAGGAGCAGGAGCAGATGAAGGTGAGGGTGAAGGCCCCACCGCTGGCCAAGTCCCCGCAGCTGTTGCAGCCACCGCAGCTGCGGAAGGCGGCCAGCGTGAGAGACGATCCCGCTGCTCTGGCCAAGCGGAGGAGTCGCCTCCACGAGCTAAGGGCCGCCAGCAGCAGCGGCGGAGGAAGAGGAGCAGGAGAAAACGAGGCAGCTGCCGCCTTTACCAAGCGGGATCGGCGGAAAGCTCTCGACCGAGGAGCGAGCAGCAGCAGTGGCAGCGGAGGCGGCGGCGCTGGCGAATCTCCGGCCATGCGCAAGTCACATTCGTTGGACGCCGCTGAGAGCTACTCTCTGGCCAGTATCCAGGCGCCGCTCTGGGTGACCCTCACCAATGCCCGAACCATCGAGGAGCTGGCCCAGCAGAAGCTGTGAGGAGCTGCCTCTCTGCTCCCTCTGCCTGCATGGCACCTGCCCACCAGAAGCGTTTGTTAACTACTCATCCCGCCTCCCGCCCCACTGGAGCGGAGTCCTCGCTCCACCCACATAGAGAACCTGTAAATGTCTAGATGGAACTTCGAATTAGCAGCATTACTAACATAAAACATCGTCTTTGTCGTCAATTCCTGCACGAATCTTCAGCGAAGTTCAGGAACAGGAACCGGAAATCGTTGTTGAGCCAAGGCGAGACTGGAGTGGCATCATTACCTAAAGCTAAACCCATTTAATGCAATTAAAGACCAAACGAAATAGTCCAACAAATAAAATAAAATTGTAAAAACTGTAATTAGCATTTCTCTTTAAGGGTGACAAAGAAAAATTGTGAGTAAGAAATCTGATACAACCAAAAAAATAACACAATTTTAAGAAGTTAGGAAACAAACTTCGACACACCGAAGTTTGTGTACCCTGCCAGTTTACAATTGGATAATTATTAGCACAAGTCTACAAATATCGGGTTCTTGGGTGTTTATAAAAAGCTGGGGCTCATTTCCAAAGTACATATTCTGTACATAACCTTAAATATCTTAAAATAACCTAAAAACTTCCAAAAAATAAAGTTAAATATTTTATTTTGAAAGAGAAATGCATCATCCATCATTCCAAATACTGTTCCCTTTTCCAGTATGTTTTTTTGTCTCTTGTTTTATTTAAATTATCATGTATACATAAGGAGAGCTTAAAATACAGGTTTAATTTCTTTATCAAAATACATTGTTATACAATTTCCTTAGTTGTTGTCGCGTGCATGCATGCTGTTTTTATTTTATATTTACTTTTTTGTTTCCGGTCGAGTTTAATCTGTTTGATTTTATTTATTGGTACCACTTAACCCTAGTGGGGGAACCATTAGTCGAATAGACGAACAAAAATTGTCTCGAAAATGAAATTACATTTTTGATAGGTTTTTATTTAAAAAAAAAAACATATTAACTGTAAAAAAATTGTTGTTGTTTTTTAATTATACTTTTAAGAAAACTTCAAAATATATATAACAGTTTATTTCAGAAGAAAAAATTTGTTCGTGTTAAAGTTATAGAAGTGCAAAGTCTGTGTTCGTCTATTCGACGAATGTTTACCCACAAGCGGGTGAAAATGAACGATACCCTTCTAGGGTTAATAATCCATGTTTCATCAGCATCATTCATCTCCTCTTCGTATGTCTTCCATTTGCCCGAACTTAGCTAATTATGCTTTTAGTTTTTAGTTTAGCTTTGCACACCGCGTTTAGTTATAGTTTCTTATACTCATCGAGATATACATGTATATATATTTCTTTTTATTCATTTGTAATATTAATTAATAGAAAAAAAATACTAACAAAGAGAAGAGGTTTGTCTTGGATATATCCGCGGATATTTCCCACATGTCTGCGTGTATATAGTATATATATGTATATATAAGAGGTCATATACATACACACTTTCATAAAACTTGCATACAAATCGCGTATAATACAGTATGAAAAACTGCGCTCGCTCGCAGCTGTACATTTGTCCCGTTAATTGCCAGCCAAGCTACGCACAACACTTAAAAACAAAGGAAGAAACGAAAAAATTACACAGTATGGGGAAGGGGAGGGGACTTGTCTGGGCGAAGAGAGCAGCGCGAACACAATTAAATATACAGCCCTCCTCTTCTTCTATCTCTCTGTCCCTTTCATCTGCTCCCCTCCATCTCTCTCTAGCTCGTGGATGATAGTGTGGGTAGAAAACGGAGTAAAATAATAAGAAAAAAAAAACCTAAACAAAATTGAACTATAAAACAATTGAAATCACTTTGCCCTGTGTCCTAAATTGAGCGTGTGTGTGTGTGTGTGTTGTGTACGCAGGATTTATTCAGGCCTTTTCCCCCGAAAAAGTACTTGAGAATTTCTAGGGAAAAGGTTGAAAAACTCTGCCTGTGTGGAGTGTGTGCGTGGCCATTGGTCTGAGCATTGTTTTTAGAGGGGCAACTTCTTCGGATTTATCGGGTTTCTTGGTTGGATTAGGGACTGCGGGGATTCCTCGGGCTAGGTTAGGTTAGGTAGATAGGTAAAAAACGTTTAAAAGATACATTTAAAAGATCACTTCATGCTGTTGCCAGTCGTCTTTTTGAGCAGTTGGTGGTTACGGAGGACTCTGTGGATCTGTGTATGATCTGGGGATATGTTAAGGTACTCGGAACACATGGATCACAGTGCAATAATATATCCTTATTGAATATATCTTTCTTTAATGGGACTGAAACGACGGCACAGTGCCAGCTTGGTTTGATTTTGGGGAAGATAGATAGTTTTTGCATCTGCTGTTCCTGTTTCTGTTTCTGTTCCTTTCCGCTCCTTTGCTCCATTCCACATTGCTTTGCCGATGACGCTGACGCGCTGCTGCTCTTTAATCCAGGGGTTTGATTGGTTAACATTGGTTGGTTGGTTCTTGTTGTTGTTGTTGATGTTGCTGTTGTCCGTCGATAGTATTGCCGATTTCAGCAAATTCTTGCTTGCCACGTTCTCCCGCGATCTTTCTACCCCTCGACTTCTCCGGCTATCATCTCCTCCGCCTACATGTGTATCGTGGCCGCCGTGTAGCGTGCCTCGCCGCGTCGCCAAGACCACTGGCTGGGACGGAACTGTGGGAAAATCAAGGTATTAGCAAGATCGAATCCATCAATAGCTTAATTCTATAAAAAAAAGTAAACAAAAAACTACGTGCTGAGATTTCTAAACGAGAAAATTGCTAATTTAACTCTTGTTGTTGTTGTTTCTTCATAAAACTCGAAATAAAAGGAAAGATCAAGTAGAGAGTGCGAGATCCTAGTAGAAATCACTGAGAAAGAGAGGCGACAAACCTGATGCAAATGCTTGGACTGCATGTAATTGAAACAAAACACACAGGATAACAATTGTGACTCCCCAGGTAGGAGGACTTTGACTACACCACACTCACCTGGATGAGCAGCTGGCCGCTCTTCGTGTGCGGGTTTCGGTACGCGTAGAAGAGCCACAGCGTCACGGCAAACACCAGGCAGATGGGTACCATGAAGCCGAAGGCCACGCCTACGCTCTTATTATCCGCTCCCGCCTGCGACAACTCAGCATTACCGCCGACCTTGCCGTCCGTGTGACCTCCGGCGGCGGCGGCAGCATCCACCGGCTTTGACTGGCCTGCGGTGGCCGCCGGCACCCGCGTGCTAATCACTGTGGGCTCCGTGGCCGCCGGACTGCCGGTAGCCGCCGTCGAAGGATTTGTCGCACTTGTGTTGCCACCTGCTCCCGATTTCGTCTCCTGGCCAGCGTTATTGCCCTTCTCCCCGAGCGCCGGACAGTTCGTTGAGTTACTGAGAGCGGCCGCTTCGCAGCCTGGAATTGCATTGAATTGTGTTAAAGACGACCAGGGACACAACCCTAAACCCGGTAACTTACCCTTTATCATCCACTCGTGCTTCTTGCGATCCGTGCCCGTGGAGCAGCGACTCAGCGCCGGACACCAGAGGCACTACAATAAAAATGATATTATAATTTAATAACCAGGTGGTACGGATGAAGCGATTCTCTACTCACCGTAAATGTCGTGTTGTGAGTCAGACATGATTGGCAGTCATTGTAGCCCAGGCAGGTGGGTTGGGCAGTCAGCTTGATGATGGTGGAGTTGGTAATCTCCTGGTGCTGAACGGAGACACGGTGGTACTCGTAGATGGTCTTTCGGCGGGCAACTGAAAAGGTCGCGGCATCAGATAAACATATCTAGTCCGGGGGACAGCTGCTACTCACAATAGAGGTGCTTGTCGATTATATAGGCATCGGAGAGGCCCACCTTGACCGGATGCTGGTGATCCTGAATGGAGGTAATAGCTGTGGGCACTCGGAAGTAGCCAAAGACGATGTCTCCGCTCTGGTGCAGCGTCACGCTAAACGTAAACTTGCCAAAATCGGGCTTATCCTGCAGCGTCACATTCTCCCAGACGGCGGTAAAGGCGGTGCCTGGAAAGGAATTTTACTATTGAAATTTACTATTCAGATAACTGAAGATCATCACACTCACCGTTGTCTTGCACTCGGACAAACGAGTCGTTGGACATGCTAGTGTCGAAGTTGGCCATTAGCGGGGCAATGTACTGGGTGGCCGCCAGCCAGGAGTGCACATACTCGCCGGTATAGAGGAAGCCACCAGTGGCCACCGTGATGTTCCGCACATTGTGGCCGTAGAAGGGAAAGTCAAAGTTCAGCTCAACGGTCATGGCACGACGGTGCGACGAAGACAGCATTCCGTTCTCGGGTGTGTTCTTCAGCTGCGACCACAGAACCTTCGCCTCCTCAGCGCTGACGTAGAGGACGCTGTTGTAATAGTCGTGGAAGTCCTCGCTGCGCACCAGCGACTCGTTCTTAGCCTTATTATCGATGTCATCCTCAGGTATGTCGACACCGGACACATCCACGTCGATGGGCGCTGCCGTGCTGGTGCTGGGCGTCTGCGGTACAGCGGCCGAGCTGGGCGCCACCTTTTTGGGATAGCCACCCGACTGGGCGGCCAGCAATTGGGTTGGCTTTTTGTAGTTGATGGATGGGCTCTGGCCTCCTGGGGCTGCTCCGTCGGCGCCCTGAACACTGTAGTCCTTACGTTGTCCGGTGCCATTGGTTCCAACGTTATGCACGTTATAGGAGACACTGCCGCCTGCCGCTGCATTGCTGTCCACCGTGGTTACCGTGGTCTCGGCGGCGGCCACAGTACCTCCAGCTCCAGCTGCGACTGCGACACTAGCATTAGCATTCACGCTTTGATATTGACTGGTACTGACTGGCGGCGAAACATCCGCGGGGACGGCTCGCCTTTGACGATGCACCTGATCCGTGGAAAGTTGCACCACATGGGGCTCCGGATAGAGGTAGGGAAGCGGTGTATTGAGGATGTCATAGGTGGTTGCATCCACTGTAAGAGAGAGAAGAGCAAAGAAGAGGTTTAAGAGCTTTGCTTTTGGGCGGTTGTAAGCGATAAGTCCCAGGTGCAGCCCTCCATTGTAAAGAGTCCGCGCTTCAAGTTTCCGCCAATATTGATCGATATCGGGAAACACGCCCTCACTCGCAGAGGCGATCTGCATTTCCCGAGGCCAGTTAGGCGGGGCTTTCTAGAACAAAGGCGAACCCAGTGAGTCGGCAAGTCCAAGCAAACCTTCAGCTTTGATCCTTGCAAATCTTTATTTTCTAACGAAAATTAATTACCAACTTACTGTTATGTTTTACTGTGAGAAATATTATTTAAAAAAAACATGCTTTTGGCTTCTTCACAATCACGAACCATGTCACGAAAAGCAAAACCGTGATATATAAAGCCAATTATAACTGGATTATAATAGCTGCACTGTTCCATGGATTGAAGATTAAAAAAAACATTCAGGTAATTACCTATACTATATAAGAGAGTGTTATTCCATACATTAAGAGTACACGTTGATGACTGCCCCTTAAGCCCTGACCGTTGTGACGCGAGTATTAAAAGTAGCATTGAACATTTAACAATATTCTGTATGCAAGTGTAATTCAATTAGTGTAGAGATTAGGCAGAAGCAATCGTCAAAACAATGTCACTACCAGATATATAGACCAAGGTACACTAATCCCAAGTCTAGGTTCGGTTCTTGGGGTCATTGATAGCCTTTGGGCCTTTTTGCAATCACATTCCGTGGGTTGTGTTGTGTTGTAATTAACCCAACTGTTATTTGAGGCCGCTCTCGATATTGATTTTCTATTTCCATCGTCGTCATCCTCCTCCTCCCCTCGCATGTGCTTGTACTTGTAGTACTGTGTACAGTGTTTGCCGCTTGTCGCCTGTCGTTGTACAACCACCGCAATAATGGCACATCAAAGAGCATTGTCGACAGCCCCACTGTAATTACAACAATTACAGCATGCGGTCAGTGGTTGAGTGGCTGGAGAGGTGCTGCCTCGCACACACGCACACCCATCAACAAACGATATCTGTTACGATTGGGCGCCCCACCACCAACAATAACAGGCAAAACTGTTCATGAATTTTCGACTCTCAACGATTTGAATCCAAAGTTTAGGGTTCAAAGTTTGTTTTTAAATAGCAATAAAATCACAAAATGTTATTGGTTTAATGCAAGGAGGTGATGTATTAAGCCCTGACCCGTGAGTCAGTCTTTGATATGGTTTTAATTTAGAAAACATTGCAAATAATAAACAAACTGTTGCTGGGGGAGATCAGACACCTCGGCGGCGCAAACAAATGGCAACAGATAATCGCTCGAAAATCGCACCCGCCCCACCACCGGCTGTCATCTTGCATAATAATTTCTCTCTGCGGTCTGCGGTCAAAATGAGTCAACTCTGAGGGTGATGATGGGGACACCATCTAAGGGCAGCAACGGCACCTGAATCCAGCCAGCACCCAGAAACCCCCAAACCGACAATCGACGATCCGCGATCGACGCTCTCGCGTGACCATCGTCCGTCCGTCCGTCCGCCCGCCCGCCCGACCGCTCCAATTGAACCCGATGTTAATTGCTGTAAATGACGGTTTTGTTGTAGCTGTCGTCGTGGCTCAGGCCCAAGCTCAGGGTTTCTGTTTATGGCCACATGAGAGAAACAATTGGCGTAAATTTATGCGGCACTTGATTGAAAAACGATTCGTTTTTACCCCGAATGCACACAGAGAGAAAGCCAGAGACCGTACAATGGGGTATCTTCTGCAGATCTTTGGATAGTTAGTAACTTAATTTCGTATCATATACGTATATCAAAGCTTAACCCTAGCTTTAGATTTAGATGGCCATAGAACTTAAGGTGATTCGCCCATCTTGTTACAAGTCCACAATTATTTTTCCCTGTGTGATTTTTCCTTTTGGGGTGGCAAAGCTACCCAACCTTTGCCGAACCCCAAAGTGAAATCCACAAGTGGGGCGCACAATGTGCACAGTGACCCAGTTTCGAAAGATACCCGGAGAAGAGAGCAATAAGCAATCTTTAATTGGCGCTTTGCGGGGTGAAATTGGTGGCACAGAGAACAAGGTGTGAAGGACGAAAGACCAATCAATAAAATTCGATCGAGACAGATCGGCCAATCACATCATATATATATATATATATATACATATTCGAATGCAAAACTATTCTGACGCATCATACCCCATAGAGAAATATCATCGCAATTTGGTTAGATTAAATCAATTGCCTTGAATTGAACAGCAATTGCAAAGGCTCAAGCTGAATTTTCACCAAGTTATAAATTAGCCCTATAAACAAAGAAACCAAACCATTTAAAACCATCTGCAGAAGGCTGGATACAAAAAACAAGTAAGAAAGCTACAGTCGTTCGTGCAAAACTGTTATATACCATGTACCAAAATATATCGCCGCTTTTGCCTATTGCGACTTTTGCCTATTAGAGAAATGTAAACAAACTCGCTCTTTGCAAAACCACCACCATCTCATGCACTTGCGTGTGCAAGACAGAGACAGAGATAACCCCTCCTCTCTTTTTTGCGCACGGGAGTAAGTTTCTTGCGCTCATCAGTTTTGTTGTTCTTTTTTGGGATGCACCTGTTGCTAGCTGCCAAATAGATAGCACACTGATAAGTAAATAACTTTTGTGTTTTTCACCCGATCTTTACCAGATTTTCGGTATTGATACATGTTCTACAAATGCATGCCTATGCACAAAAAGAAAGATGTATGGTAATATTTGCGGCTGCAAAACGTTTTTATTGATTTGCGGGGGAGTGGGAGGGAAATTTTTAAATCTGAAACAAACTTGATCTGCGTGCAAAACATTCCGACCTACATACCGAATTTGGTTACTCTAGCTCTTATAGTTGCTGAGATCTAGGCGTTGACACAGACGGAGAGACGGACAGACAGACATGGCTAGATCGACTTGGCTGTTGATGCTGATCAAGAATATATATACTTTATGGGGTCGGAAATGCTTCCTTCTGCCTGTTACATACATTTGCACGAAATTAATATACCTTTGTACCTACGGTACATGGTATAAAAAGCTTGATGTTTGGGTGCCGCATGATTTGACGAAAAAAAAACCTTCTGGACCGAATCAACGCCTGGATATGCTGCTGAAACGGAACCAACTCGACCCATTTTTGAAGCGGATGGTGACTGGCGACGAAAAATGGATCACATACGACAATATCAAACGAAAACGGTCGTGGTCGAAGGCCGGTGCATCGTCCCAAACAGTGGCCAAGCCGGGATTGACGGCCAGGAAGGTTTTGCTGTGTGTCTGGTGGGATTGGAAGGGAATCATCCACTATGAGCTGCTCCCATACGGCCAGACGCTTAATTCTACCATCTACTGCGAACAACTGGACCGCTTGAAGCAGGCGATCGACCAGAAGCGTCCAGAATTCGCCAACAGGAAGAGTGTAGTGTTCCACCAGGACAACGCCAGACCACACACTTCGTTGATGACTCGTCAAAAGCTACGGGAGCTCGGATGGGAGGTTTTATCGTATCCACCATATAGCCCGGACATAGCGCCAAGTGATTACCACCTGTTCCTGTCCATGGCGAATGCCCTTGGTAGTGTAAAGTTGAACTCAAAAGGGGCTTGTGAAAAGTGGTTGTCCGAGTTCTTCGCAAATAAGGAGGGGGGCTTCTACGAGGGAGGCATTATGAAGTTGCCGTCTAGATGGAAACAGCTTATCGAACAAAACGGCGCATATTTGAACTAAATCCAATCACTGTAACACTTTTTATAAGGCATTGAATAAAGAGCAAAAAAGCGGAAGGGTCTGGTCTTATCAATTCGACATAATAATTTTTTAAGAAAATACCCATACAGTCTCTGAAAGCCCTGATTATTATTCTGGGAATTGTAATTTGAATTGGCCTTCAACTCAAACATGAACTATTAAACAAGTAAGAAAGCTACAGTCGTTCGTGAACGACTGTTATATACCCTGTACCAAAATATATCGCCGCTTTTGCCTATCGCGACTTTTGCTTATTATAGAAATGTAAACAAACTCGACCTTTGCAAAACCACCAAAAAGATAGCACACTGATAAGTAAATAACTTTTGTGTTTTTCACCCGATCTTTACCAGATTTTCGGTATCGATACATGTTCTACATATGTAAAAAAAAATCTATGGTAATATTTGTGGCTGCAAAACGTCTTTATTGATTTGCGGGGGAGTGGGAGGGAATTTTTAAAATCTGAAACAAACTTGATCTGCGTGCAAAATATGCCAACCTACATACCGAATTTGGTGGCTCTAGCTCTTATAGTTGCTGAGATCTAGGCGTTCATACAGACGGACAGACAGACATGGCTATATGGAATATATATACTTTATGGGGTCGGAAATGCTTCCTTCTGCCTGTTACATACATTTGCACAAAATTAATATACCTTTGTACCTACGGTACATGGTATAAAAACAAACAAGGAATCCACTGATAAGAAATTTCTTAGATTTATTCCATACTCTCCCCCATTCCCTTACATATCTGTGATTTTATTTAGAATTCCTTATCGCAAGACTTCGCTTATTCACTTAATGTTTGTCAACAATAAACCAATACACTGTTTATGGAGAGACCTTTATATGCTTTATAGCTTTTTTAATTTTAGTTTTTAATGTGCTTTTGTGTATAATTTTAATGTTAATTTTAATGATTTTGCCGAACTGCTTACAGGTCAGTGGAAGCATCTTCAGATTGTCTGTCTGTTTTTCTGACATATGTATGTACATACAATGTATAGTCAGGTTATCTAACCATATTTTCTTTGAAACGTATGCAGTTATAGTTGCATATATAATACTTGCAGTCATAAGCGAGATAAGGAGCAGCAGAAGAGTATACTTGACTAGCTGTTGCTATTTCATTTAGAGTTTAAATATCAACCTCGATTCAAAAAGTATAATCTGGCTAAGAAAGTCATTACTGAGTCAGTGATTTGGACACCACAGATTAACATTGATACCAAAAAAAAATAAATAATAGAAGCGTGGGAAACAGAGTCAAAACTAAAACACCTTCGACCAAATCACAACTGGTTCTTATTGTCTGATTATTTTAGCTCACACTTGCACACATATATATATTTATATATGTTTAAGAATAAGTAGTAGGTGTATTTGTCTCGCCCACAAATTAGCGATACCTGAGTTTATCAGTGCTGTTTTTCCCCCGCCCTCCGTCAACGTTACAACCGACAATTTGCGTCTCACGCTTTTTATCTAAACTTGCTGGGGTAATTGACAAACACCCAGCACGCACCGCTTCCTCCTCCTCCTCCTCATGCCCATCCGATGTGCATTTGTATGCCCTGGCTGACTGCACCGGACAAATGTAGCCAAAGAGTCAACACTTAACAGTTCTTGGAATGCCGTTAGGTGGAAATGCTTATCGCTAGATCGCTGCCGGTGGGGCAAACAAGGGCAGGTTCGCTGCCGGCAGTGGTGGCTCTTTTCCTCTCGCAAGAAACGATGATGATGATGATGATGATCTGGTGCTAATGATCTGCCCATGGCCAAGAGACACAGGGTGACAAACGATGCATTTGTCGAGATCATTTGTTGCAGATCTTGTGGCCACAATGGAGCATAGTTGTCTGTGCTTAAAAAATGGAAAGAAAACAAAGCCACCGTGAATAATAATGAGGTCATTCAATGACAGCTAAATAGAGACTTCTCTGAGACTTTTGCAACTTGAACTTCCGTATAATGTTGTCTATTCGGTGACACGAACTTTATACTGCGAGTGCATATGGAGGGGACCCGAGCTTGGCTTCTACAATTCCAATTACTCAGCTCGTATTTCTTTCGCAATTGGCGCCCTAAATATATTTAATTACGTTAGGGCTTAGTTCACCCTACCATACATTTTCTAAAGAGATCTGGTCTTATCAATTGGACATAATAATTTTTTAAGAAAATACCCATACAGTCTCTGAAAGCCCTGATTATTATTCTGGGAATTTTAATTTCGTAATCTATTTTCGAACAACTGCTGTTGATCTGTATACGATTTCGCTTGTGTTTCTTAAATTCACAGAGTTGTGAGTACATGGAACTGCGAATGAAACGAATTTCAAATGACTGTCACGACAGTAATGACTCAGTAATTCATTTTATACGCTGTTTTTTAATAAATGTATGTATATATAAATATACATTGTAGATCAACAGTAATCAGAATGGTTTTTACTTATAGTTCATTAATATTCAATCAATCTTTGCCTTAACGAATTGTTTGCAGTGCGTGTTTTAGATCTAATTCATGGAGGTTTGCCAATTGGAATGTTTTTTAATTCCCGAAGACATTTTGCCCTATATAACTAAGCCCTAGTATATGAACGAACCATTAACAGGTTTCCATGTAAGACCTGAGCTTAATACCATATCATTGACACAAGCAACATGAGAGAAGAACCGGAAAAGTCTCAAAGCGGGACAAATGACTCAGGACAAGCGGAATTTGACCCACACACACACTCACACCCACAACCCACTGATTGGAAACTGCAAAACGGGATAGTGATAATGGGCAGTGGTCAGTAGCCAGTTGCAGCAGCAGCAGATTGAAACAATGAACGAACGCCCTTGATAAGAGATGCGGTACCAGTAGCAGACTGCCACCAAGTAGAGTCCAATGG
Source organism: Drosophila nikananu (assembly GCA_008042635.1). Taxonomy (NCBI): domain Eukaryota; kingdom Metazoa; phylum Arthropoda; class Insecta; order Diptera; family Drosophilidae; genus Drosophila; species Drosophila nikananu. Next base: position 2,819 of record VNJV01003605.1, on the reverse strand, counting down.
GAATGTTAATCCGATTGGAGGATACATACAGACATATATTGTACATATTCATGTATGATTGCAAATGAGAATCCGAATGGAAACAGGACGGGCATGGGAATGGCTCTGCTGTTGCTGGTAAGTTGGCCACGCAGATAACAGAATTTAATGCACTTTAACTGATGCCAAGCGGAAAGTAAAAATAAACCCGAGCGATAAGCAGACAAAGAACGCTAAAATATTATACTCTGCCAACTGAGTCAACACAACAACAGAAATACAATAAATATTTAACCGAAAACCGTCGTTTTTAAGTGCGACATAGGCAAGTTTTTCATTTTGCTTTTGCCGTTTTCCAATTGGAAAAGACAAAGCAAGAAGAAGATAAGAAGGGGAGAGAGAGAGGGTTGTTGCATGTGCAGTTAGCCAGCAGCAGCTGAGAGCCGGTGCGCAAGGTTGCCACCTGTCGGAAGCAAAACAAGAAAGACACACTCACACCAACACAATAATGAAAAGCAGACAACACAAACACTCACACACACACACACACACTAGCACTGACACGCGCTCCAAAAGAGTTGCCAGCTTAAGGTTTTTCTTGCGCCGATACTGCTTCTATTTCTTAGTTTTTTCCTTTAAACCGCTGACCAATCCAGGGTTTAAATTGAAAATTGCGACAAAAACAATGAGCGTTTTTGCGCCTTAATCAGAGTGCGCCACAAATTTCAATTGAAATATGCAGATTGATGTTTGTTGTACTGTTTCTTTCTTTTGTTTTGTATTTTTGTAGCTTGGTGGCGACGTCGCAGATGGAAAATTGTTGCACGTTAAGTGGAGCATGGCGCAAATGATTGCGGCGCACAAAACAAAACTCAAAAAATAAATGCAGGGGCAGCGCGGGAGTTCGGTTTTGGGTTTTTTTTATTTTGGACAGGGGCCACAGGACGTTGCCTATTTTCACACTCGACTGCTCACACACACACAAACACACACTACCGTGTTGTTGTTGTCAATTAACGCATTTGATGTGCCAGCACACGAAAAAAAGCATAAAAAATACAACATGGCAGCGGTAAATTTCACCATACGAAAAAGTACCAACCAAAAGCAGTCCCCCCTCCGGCTGCTTGCTTCCCCTGATCAACACACACCGCCGATAGATGATGATGATTTGTCTTTTGTACACTTTGTGTACAAACAACGGCCCATAAATACACCTTCCGCTGATGACTGGGCCGTAAATATGCGTGTGTCTGTGTTTTTTTGATCCCTCAGCATATTCGAATCGTGTCTATGCACGCACGTTGCGTATTTAAGTTTTTCGTCATTTTCCTCATTTTTACTGCGTAAAACGTAAAATAACAACCAGATTTACAGTCAACACAAACACACACACACATAAACAACACGCACACCACCGAGGAGGATAGGACAGAGGGCGGCGAGTGGCAAGGGGAAGTGAGATGGACAGATGGATGGATAGATGTGCGTTGACGTTTCCCCACTGTAGCTCCTTTGCTGCACTTACGCCTGGCCGTCGCGCCGTGTAGCGAACTGCATACGGCTAATAGGACCGCAATCTGCGCGCACGCACTTCCGACACTCTTCGCCATTTTTTGTAAACTTTTAGCAACCGTCCGTTTGTGAGAAAAAGTAACGTTTGGCGTTTTAGTGATGTCGAAGAAACCGATGTTTTCGACAGCAGGTTTTTCTCGGCGATGTTTTCCGATGTTTTTCGACGATATTCGCTTTTTCCCCGTCATATTTGGCTTTTTACGTCACGAGTGGATATTCCTATCATCACTAATAATCTCCGAAACACTCATGTTAACATGATTCGAGAGCGAATGAGCGATGTTATTTCATGTGAATTGCGCTCAGAGAGAGCGAGAGCGGGCCGAGCGCCACCGAGCCGACTCAGCCGAACAGTGTTGCCATTTATCGGTCGCCGTTTATAGCCGGACAGGCCCACAAAAATAGGCAAAAATAGCTAAATTGAATAGAAAATATGATATGATTTTAAACTTAAGAAGCATTTAGTGCGATGTTGGTGCACTCACTGCATAGCGTGACCATTTAAGTGGTCCACCGAGTTAATAGAGCAATGTTGTGTCACCAATAGAACAATCCGTCGTTTTTTCACTTCTGAGTCAACCTAGGAAAACAAATCGCATGGTTTCCTTATTTAAGACAAGGCGTGCAAATTGCCATTGCTTCTTAAGTATTTTTTAATACATTGTTTTGCCCTTCAATCCTTTTATCAATAATTTGTTTTGTAATCCGGCATTTTCCGTGAATTTGCACAACTAAGTACTCACTATATTTTTATATAAGTCAATTGTCAATTTATTTATTTATTTATTTATTCCTAGTGCGACAAGTTTAAAACTTATATTTATTACACTAGTCACTTATTCTGAATAAAATGAAATGTTAGCAAGACCTGAAGTTGGGGAAAATTAGCGAAGAAAATAATATTTAGCCATTTAAAGTACACATTTCGGTCACCTGGATGGTATATTATGGTTAGTTGTATTGAAAGATTAACAATTACCACCTGCTTAGCCACAGTAGTCCAAGTTTCGTTTTCGAGACAATTTATGTTTTTTTTAAACATGAGCACCCTCCGAAATTATTGTTTAAAAAAAAATAAACTTTTGAATTTATATCAATTTTTTCATATATTTTTGAGTGTGGCGCATTTGACATTTGACAATATGTAAGAAAAAAGTATAGATATAAATTCAAATACAATATTCCAAATACAGAAAAATTAAAAAAAAAATTAATTTGTGGTAGGAAAGAGTATGTATATTTCGCTATTTTCAGCTTTTCTTAAA
>VNJV01003603.1:0-34833 GCA_008042635.1 Drosophila nikananu | reverse complement strand
GGGCCTTTTTTCTGCTCGCCGGTGACCACGTTGAACTTGGCCACGGCGTGATACTTGTCTCCCGCTTTTTCAGCCGGGCGGTAGCCGTGGCCTTTTTCGGTGATGACATGCAGCAGGATGGGGCCGTTATCCGTATCGCGCAGGTTGCGCAGGATGGCCACCAGTTGCGGCAGATCATGCCCGTCTACGGGGCCGACGTAATAGAAGCCCAGTTCCTCGAACAGGGTGCCGCCGGTGATCATGCCGCGGGCATATTCATCGGCCTTGCGGGCCGTGCGTTCCACCGGGGCGGGCAGCTTCTTCACCACTTTTCCGGCCAGTTCGCGCAGGCCCATGAACTTGCGCGAGGACATCAGGCGGGAGAGGTAGTTGGACATCGCGCCCACAGGCGGGGCGATGGACATCTCGTTATCGTTGAGGATGACGATCAGCCGTTCCGCACCGGGGCCCGCTACGGCGGCGTTGTTCATGGCCTCGTAGGCCATGCCGGCGGAGATGGAACCATCGCCGATCACGGCGATCACGCTGCGTTCACGGTAGGACGGGTCTTCCTCGGCGCGCAGGTGATGGGCCACGGCCATACCCAGCCCGGCGGAGATGGACGTGGAGGAGTGGGCCGCGCCAAACGGGTCGTAGGTGCTTTCAGACCGGCGGGTGAAGCCGGAGAGGCCACCGGGCTGGCGCAGGGTGCGGATGCGGTCACGCCGGCCGGTGAGGATCTTGTGCGGGTAGGCCTGATGGCCCACATCCCAGATCACCTTGTCCTCAGGCGTGTCGAACACGGCATGCAGGGCCACGGTCAGTTCCACAACTCCCAGAGACGCCCCCAGATGCCCGCCGGTGGTGGAGACGGCATCAATCGTCTCGGCCCGCAGTTCATCAGCAACCTGCTTGAGCTGCTCAACCGAGAAGTTCCGCATGTCAGACGGATACGTCACACGGTCCAGCGCAGGAAAACGGCCCAGCGTCGGGATGGTCGGGCCGTTGGCGCCAGATGTAGCGGAGGAATGCGATGTCACGGCGGAAAGCGCCGGTTTCTTATCAGGAGAACTGTCCATGCGATCGTTTCCATCTTCTTGCTTGCGGCAAGCAGGATGCCGTACCTGAATCGGGCGGTCGGAACTTGCTGCCTTTTGCGTGTCTTACGTCGCGCAAAATGTCTAGCGGACACTGCGATCCGCCACGTTTGGTTTAATGTTTCTGGCCTGAACGCAAGGCTTTCTAAAAAACTAACTTGTGAATGTGTCTTTTTTGTCACATGATTTGAAAAAGGCTTGAGCTTGACAAAAGGGCCGACCTATATGCAGGCCAACAGAACCTACGTGGCTGTGCGCGCCGTCATGAACGGCTGCCGTAAGGTAAGCGGGCTTGACCGGTGCTTGGCAGGGCCACGTTTTTTGACACGTTACTAGTCTCATCCAGTTTATGATGCGGGCGTAAGAGAAGCGCCGGAAGCGGGGGTTTATGGCCGTACCGATAATGCAGGCCGTCAGGGTCGGCAAATATGTCGTCACACAGCATCTCAAGAAACGTAAGCGCTACCCGCTGGTGCTGATGCTTGAGCCGCTTTTCCGCTGCAATCTGGCATGCGCCGGGTGTGGCAAGATTGATTATCCGGCGGCAATCCTGAACCAGCGCATGACGCTGCAGGAATGTCTGGATGCGGATGCGGAAGCAGGCGCACCTGTCATTGCCGTGGCAGGGGGTGAACCGCTGCTGCACAAGGAAATGCCGGAAATTATCCGTGGCCTGATCGCCCGGAAAAAATACGTCTATCTATGCACGAACGCCCTGCTGCTTGAAAAGAAGATGGATGAGTACGAACCCTCACCCTTCTTCTCGTGGGACGTGCATCTGGATGGTGACAAGTCCATGCACGATTCCTCCGTCTGTCAGGACGGGGTGTATGAACGCGCGGTAGCCGCCATCAAGAAAGCCAAGGCCCGCGGGTTCCGTCTGTCTATCAACTGCACCCTGTTTGATGGCGCAGACCCCAAGCGTGTGGCCTCCTTCTTTGATGAAGTGATGGCCATGGGCGTGGACGGAATCATGACCGCTCCGGGCTATGCGTATGAACGTGCGCCGGATCAGGAACACTTCCTGAACCGCCAGAAAACCAAGCAGCTGTTCCGTGACATCTTCCGTCTGGGCAAAGGCAAGAAATGGCGGTTTACGCAGTCTCCGCTGTTCCTGAACTTCCTGGCCGGGAATGAGCAGTACCACTGCACGCCGTGGGGCAAGCCCTTGCGTAACGTGTTTGGCTGGCAGCGCCCGTGCTACCTGCTGGGTGAAGGCTATGCCAAGTCTTTCAAGGAACTGATGGACGATACCAAGTGGGATGATTACGGCACCGGTAACTACGAAAAGTGCGCTGACTGCATGGTGCACTCCGGTTACGAATCGACCGCTGTGATGGATGCCGTGCGCAGGCCTTGGCACATTGCCAAGGTTGCCTTGTTCGGACCGGAAACAGAAAAGCCGATGGCTCCGGAAATCTCGCTGGCTAACCAGCGCCCGGCCCAGTACGTGTTCTCCAAACAGGTTGAAGAGCAGATGGCGGAAATTGCGGCCCGTAAGCCCGCAAAAGCCCCGCGTGTGAAGGTTATCCGCACGGAAGCCAAAACGGATGCGCCCGCCCCGGCTAAAACGGACGCGGCACCGGTTGAAGCAACTGCGGCTGACTGATTTCGGGTTTTCCGACTCCATGAGGAGAAAGGGCGGTTCGGTAACGGACCGCCCTTTCTTTTTGTCGCTAGAGTGAAAAAGGACCAGATCAGGTTGTTTTATTGGTCTGCCAGATATACAGATCCCGCATAAGAAGGTCAGCGCGTCTTGGCCTGCGTATAGGCGCAGCACAGGTCAATGATGTCAGTCCTGTTTCTTGTTTGGTGAACTGGTTTCTCGGCGCAGCTTCCCCTATCGTGCGTTCCAGACATTCCGTCACGCAGGGCTTCTGTTTTTCATGACTGTTTCCATACTTGTCATTTTCCTCCTGATTTTCCTGAACGCAGTGTTTGCTATGGGGGAACTGGCGCTTATTTCTGTCAGAACACCGCGTCTTGCCATTCTCCGTGAGCAGGGCCTACGGGGTGCTGACCGTGCCATGAGGCTTGCTGAAGATCCGCAGATTTTCCTGCCGACCGTGCAGATTGGCATGACTCTGGTGTCCATTCTGGAAGGCACGTTTGGCGGTGTGCAGGTGGAAGCCCATCTGACTCCGCTGCTTGAAAAAATTGACGTCATCCGCCCCATAGCCGGTCAGGTTTCCATGGTGCTGGTGGTGTTGATCATCACAGCCCTCATGCTGGTGTTGGGTGAACTTGTGCCTAAGCAGCTTGCCCTGCGTGAACCGGAAATCATGGCGGCCCGTCTGGCCCTGCCGTTGGAAATGCTGGCGTATGCCACACGGCCGATTGTGGGGCTTTTGCGGCAGTCTTCCAATCTGGTGCTCAAGCTGATGGGAGCCGCCGATGCTGTCAGCCAGACGCTGACGGAAGAAGAACTCAAGGCTTACATTGCTGAAGGGGCCAGAACCGGTGTGCTGGAGCATGAAGAGCGCACCATGATTGAGCGGCTTCTGCGTCTTGCTGATCGTCCTGTCCGCGCGATCATGACCCCCCGTAATGAACTGTTCTGGATTGACCGCCATGCCGGGCGTGAAGCGCTGATCAAAGCGCTGAAACAGACAACCTATGCGCGGCTGGTGGTGTGTGAAGGCGGCGTGGATAATCCCGTGGGGGTGGTGCTGGCCAAGGACATGCTGGACCGCACACTTGATGGGATGCCGGTCTCAATAGAGGCAGGTCTGCGCCAGATGGTGGTGGTACCGGACAGTATTTCCGCATTTGATATGCTGGAACGTATGCGCAGCATTCCGCTGGGCATTGCCTTTGTCTTTGATGAATACGGGTCTTTTGAAGGCATAGTCACGGCATCAGATCTGTTTGACGCCATTGTTGGGGAAGGCGTGCATGAAACCCAACAGGCAACGCATACCCACCATGAAGCCACGCAGGACGATGTGCTGCTGCTGGATGGCACGGATTCAGCGGATGAAGTGAAAGATCGTCTGGGACTGCGTACTCTGCCGGATGAAGGTAGCTATCATACGCTTGGTGGGCTGCTGCTTGCCCTTTTGCGGCGTGTGCCTGCGGTGGGGGACAAGGTGGCTTACTCTGGCTGGCTGTTTGAAGTGGTGGATATGGAAGGGCGTCGTGTCTCCCGTGTTCGGGCCAGCCGTCAGGTGCTTGCTGAAAACTAGCAAAACATTTTTCTAACCATACAGAACCTATCCAGTGATCGGCCTGTAACGCACTGCCCCGATCTTGCAGGAGTCGACCAGCATGCGTGACACCATTCCGAGAAGGAGAGATGTCACGCTTTCTGTGTCTTATGACTGGGACTGCATTTCCAGTGCGTAGGGTTTTTCGGGCATAGCTGGCCAGAAAGCGTCCGCCACCTCAGCCTGTAAGAGAGAAAGCTGGCCTTGTACCCAGGTCATGTATTCGTGGAGACCGCGAATAATAATGTCATCCGCTGTCTGATCCAGAAGTGTCACCCGCAAATCGGCCACCCGTTCCTGTAGAGAGCTGCATCGCTTGCGCAGGCTTCTATGGCCCGCCAGAGCCGCCAGCGTTGAATCAAGCTGGCTGAGATTGGTGGCCAGAGACCGTGGAAAACCTTCATTTTTCAGCAGAAAACCCACGACGTTCGCCGGAGTGGTGGTAACAGGCTGCAAGCGCCGGAACGCATGATAGGCGGCAGCCGACCGAAGAACGGACGCCCATTGGGTAATATCAATGTCCGATCCAATTTTCTCGTCTTGCGGAAGCAGCGTATGGTAACGGATATCAATCAGGCGCGTGATCTGGTCACTCCGCTCCAGATGCTTGCCCAGCAAATAGAACAGCCACGCTTGATCCCGGTAGAGTGTGCCTTCTGTAACGCCAAAATGGGTCTGACATTCCTGCTTCAGCCGGTTGCAGATGCTGGAAAGACTGTTCAGGCGGATATCCGAGAATTCAAGATCCAGAACCCAACGTGTAAAAATATTGAGTTGCATCCACATTTCGGTGGAAATCAGAGGACGTACGGCGCGGGCATTTTCCCGGACGGAATGTGCCATGGCCTTGATGGAATTGGGGTTGGCGCGCTCCGTCACGTAAAAGACAAGAACGTCTTCTTCCGTGGCGCTGTCATGCAGGCTGAAAAAACGGTCTTCGTCTGAATTCAACTGGATGATGGAATCCCAGCCGGTGTGGCCATCCGGTCCACGCACAAAGGCTTCTGTAACTTCCAGAAGACGAGCCAGGTTTTCAATACGCTCCATGTAGCGTGCCAGCCACATCATGCTTTCCGCATAGCGTGAAAGAAGATGATTCAGGCCCGGCAGAACGGAGGAAAGACCAAAGGCAATTTGTGTCATGATGCCAGCACCCATGTATCTTTGGAGCCACCCCCCTGAGAGGAATTGACCACAAGTGATCCCTTGCGCAACGCTACGCGGGAAAGCCCTCCGGGCAGAACCCAGGTGGAGCGTCCTGTCAGCGCAAAGGGGCGCAGATCAACATGGCGGGCTTCCACGCCGTCCTCGCACAAGGTGGGGGAGACAGAGAGATTGATCACCGGCTGGCTGATGTAATTTGTGGGGTTTTCCAGCAACCGGTTGCGAAAATCCTCAAGTTCTGCCGCGCTGGCCTGCGGGCCGATCAGCAGGCCATACCCGCCGGACTCTCCCACAGGTTTGATCACCAGCTTGTTCATGTTGGCAAGCGTATAGGCCAGCCCTTCCGGTTCAGCGCAGATGTGCGTTTGCACGCTGTCCAGAATAGGGTCTTCGTTCAGATAATAACGGATGATGCGGGGCATGTAGGCATAAACGGCCTTGTCATCGGCAACGCCGGTCCCCAGCGCATTGGCAATGGTGACATTACCGCGCCTGTAGGCCTCCACCAGACCCGGCACACCCAGCAGGCTTTCCGGGTTGAAAGCCAGAGGGTCGAGAAATTCATCATTCAGGCGGCGGTAAATGGAGTGAACAGGCCGAAGCCCAACAACCGTACGCATGTAAACACGGTGGTTTTCCACCACCAGATCTTTCCCTTCCACCAAGGGAACGCCCATTTCACGGGCCAGAAAGACGTGTTCAAAATAGGCTGAATTGTAAATGCCCGGAGAAAGCAGAACCACCTGCGGATCACTCACCCCCTCCGGGGCCACGTCACACAGGCTCTGGTGCAGGCGCAGGCCATATTCCTCCACAGATCTCAGCGGAAGGCCGGAGGCAAGATCCGGCATGAGGCGCAGCATCATATGCCGGTTTTCAATCACGTAGGACACGCCAGACGGGGTGCGGGCGTTATCTTCCAGCACCAGAAAGCGCCCTTCCTGATCGCGGATCAAATCTGTGCCGTTGATATGCACATATACGCCGCCCGGCACGTCTATCCCCACCATGGCGGAACAGTAATTGGGGTTTTTAAGCACCAGATCCGCCGGGATGATCCCATCTCGCAGAATGGCCTGATCATGATAGATATCATGCAGGAACAGATTGATGGCTTTGACACGCTGTTGCACGCCGCGTTCCACATGGTCCCATTCCTGTGCCGTCAGCACGCGGGGGATCACATCAAAGGGCAGAATGCGGTCTATGGCTTCCTTGTCTGAATAGACGGTAAAGGTAATGCCAAGGCGGTAAAGCTGCGCTTCAACTGCTGCGGCCCGGTGCCGCAGTTCCGCCAGATCAAATTTGGCCAGCCGGTTGTAGATACGGGTGAGGTCAGGCGGTGGCGCGTCCTTGCGGTTGAGGAGTTCGCAGAAAAAATCCGGAACGGAATAATCCGCAAAAATGCCAGCTTTCTGAGCGGGTGCATGTGTTAGCGAGTCAGTCATCCCCTGCCTCCCGATCCTGTTTCTGGCAGGTGGCTTGTGTGGAAGAGAGACCACGCAGGCTGCACGCCAGTTCATTACGATTAATTACTAACGGAGCAAGAATTCACGGCTTTGCCAAGTCGCAAAACCCATATTTGTTGTTTTTTCGAATCAGATGATTGCAGGCTGTTGCTGTCCTGAATAATCCTGTTACCGTAATGGGCTTCATGCTTTTCCGGTTCCCCGTCCCAGAGCAAGGAGGCCGGAGCGGAAGAAAGCAGAGATCAGCGTGTGCAGAGGACTTTCAGACCAGACATCATGATTTCACATGTCATGCTGAGTCATCACACCCGGTATCAGTATGATCGCCCGGTATGTCTCGGCCCACAAACCATTCGTCTGCGCCCGGTGGCCACGGCAAAAACGCCTGTGCGATCCTATACGCTCCGCATCGGCCCACCGTGTAAACAGCAGACATGGCAACGAGATGCATACGGGAATGATGTTGCATGCGTGACGTTTGCGGAACGTGTGACCCATTTTGATATCAGCGTGCAGATGGAAGCGGATATCAGTCCACGGAACCCGTTCGACTTCGTGCTCCGCCCGGATGTGACGCGCTGGGTTCCGCCTTCCTGGCGTGTGCAGTCAGCCCCTGCCATGGCAGGGCAGAGGCAATGTGTTGCGGCAGACCCACATGGCAGTCTGGCTCAGTCTCAATCTCAATCTCAATCTCAATCTCAATCTCAATGGTCTGTCCCGCACCAACCTTTTTATGGCGCGGCGCAGGAGTATGCGGCCCTTGCGCCTTACCGGCAGGCATCCGCGCCGGGGCCACGCCAGTTGGCGTTTCTACAGGACTGGGTACAGAAAGCGCCGGTTGAGACGCTGGAAATGCTGGTTGGGCTTAACCGGGCTGTTGCGGCGCATGTCGGTTATCAGGTCCGGCTTGAACCCGGAGTCTGGACACCGGAAGAAACTCTAGCGCAGGCCAGTGGCTCCTGCCGGGACAGTGCATGGCTGCTGATTGCCCTGTTGCGGAATCTGGGGTTCGCGGCGCGCTTTGTGTCCGGCTATCTCATTCAGGCTACCCGCAACGGGGAAGGAGAGGAAATCCTTACCTGCGATCTGCATGCCTGGGCCGAGGCATTTTTGCCCGGTGCAGGCTGGATTGGGTTTGATACCACGTCTGGCCTGTTAACGGCGCAGGGTCATGTGCCTCTGGCGGCAACGCCTTCACCCGAACATGCTGCGCCGGTATCCGGCCTGCTTGATCATTGTCAGGCAGTTTTTGATGTCTCCATGCAGGCACAGCGGCTGTATGGGCAGATCGAGGTCTGAAGCCTCAGTGTAAACACTGTTGAAATATGTTGCTCTTTTCCATGCAGGCGCAGAGAGTACTGTCTTATGAGGCTTTTTACCTGCCAGTCCTGCCAACAGATTGTCTTTTTTGAAAATACAGTTTGTGAGGGGTGCCACCATACGCTGGGCTATCTGCCCGGTCTGTTCACGCTTACAGCGCTTGACCGGCTGGATAACGGATTGTGGCGTCCGCTTGCGCGGCAGGTGCGCAAGGCCGAACTGGCTTTTTGCGCCAATCATGCGCATGGGGTGTGCAACTGGTTGACGGCGGCCCCCCAGACGCATCAGGTCAGCTTCTGCGTTGCCTGTCAGTTCAACCGCATTATTCCCAATCTGGAAAAGGCGGAAAATCTGGAGCGCTGGCGCAAGCTGGAGGTCGCCAAACACCGGCTGTTCTATACATTGCTGCGCCTCAAGCTTCCCATGAAGACCCGGCGGGAGGATCCGCAGAACGGACTGGCGTTTGATTTTCTGGATGACCCGCCTGATGGGGCGGACAATGTCATGACCGGCCATAGTAACGGCGTTATCACCATTGCCCTGAAAGAAGCGGATGATGATCAGCGCGAGCGTATGCGTGTGGAAATGGGGGAGTATTACCGCACGCTGCTAGGGCACTTCCGGCACGAAAGCGGACATTACTACTGGAATCTGCTGGTGCGCGATGGTGGCCGGCTGGATTCGTGTCGCGCCGTGTTTGGAGATGACCGGGAGGATTATCAGGAAGCCCTCCTGCGGCATTACCATCGTCCTCCGCCGGAGGGATGGCGGGAGCAGCATGTCAGCCTGTATGCGACCTCTCACCCCTGGGAGGATTTTGCCGAGACATGGGCGCACTACCTGCATATTGTCTCCACGCTTGAAACCGCATGGGCTTATGGCGTGACCATCAGTCCGGGTGTTGCCGGAGGGCAGGCATCCTGGCCCGACAAGCGCGGCAATCCTTACACGGATGCCTCATTTGAAGACATCATTCAGTCCTGGCTTCCTTTGACCTATGCCGTCAACAGCCTGAATCGCTCAATGGGGCTGCCGGATTTCTACCCGTTTGTGCTGACGGATGGCGTGGTAAGAAAGCTTTCTTACATCCACACTCTTATAAGAGAAGTGCAGGCCCTTCGCTCCTGAAGTCTGGATGCCAAAACCGCGTTGGCTGGTCAGCCTGCGCGGTAAGCGAGATGATGGGGAGAGCGGGGCAAAGGCTGGGGCAAGGAGGTGGGCCAATATCCGCCAGCCTTCAGTGCAGGACGCGCAGGTTCAGTGTTTGTGCCAGCGCCTGTTCATCCGCAAAGTCAGGCCATTTGTTGAGTGTCAACGCCGTCAGGGAAGGCGTGGGTAGTTTGAGTTTTGCAGCATAAATCCACAGATAGGACAGGGCACGGTGCACGTAATCCCGTGTTTCCGTGTTCGGAATCAGCTCCATGAACAGCAGGGGATCATCTGAGGCAGCCGCCGCTTTTTCCCACCGAGCCAGTGCGGAGGGGCCAGCGTTGTAGCTGGCCAGCAGGCGGATCATGTCCCCACCGCGGACGGAGAGATGCGTGTTGTGCTGTGTCAGATCAGCCAGATACTGCACATAACGCTGCCCGATTTCCAGATTGAGGCTGGGGTCGTGCAGAGCCGTGGCGGCATTTTCAAACCGGCGGCTGATGGTGGTTGAGGAACCGCTGGTCACAAAGTCAGCCGTTAGCGGGCGGATCTGCATCAGCCCATGTGCGCCTGCTCCGGAAACAGCCTGTGGATCAAAATTGGATTCCAGCCGTGTCAGTGCATAGACCAAGGCCGGGTCCATGGTGAAGCCATGCCGTGGCTTTAGCAGCGGCAACGGTAGATCATCATGTTCTTTGCCATGCGCTTCATGCGCTGCCAGTGCGTCTGACATCTCGGTGGCCAGATCATGAAGGCCAGCAGATTCCGCCACAAGCTGGAAGGAGCGGGCGAGCGTGACATCACGCAGGTCCGGCCAGGCGCGGCGGATGGTGTTTTCAGCCCGTTCCTGCTCGCCCACCTGAAGCAGGGCAAAAACACGACGACCGATCTCTGTGCTGCCAACGGCTTCAATATCAATTTCTGTCAACACGGGGGCGGAGGGTCGGGAAGCTTCCTCCAGCGGTGCGAAATTGATCTTGTGGGTGTGATCCCGGCTGTGGTTGCTCGCAGCGGGGTGCAGGATATGGGCCGCCAGAAGGCCATAGAAACTGTTGGGGAAGGCTTCCGCATGTTGCAGCCATAGATGGCGCGCGCGGTCGCTGCCCAGCTTTTCATGCGCCCGTGCAGCCCAGAAGGCGCAGGCAGCCCGCATTTCCGGGGTGGCGTTGCGGGCGTGGGAAGCGCGTTCAAAGAACGGCGCGGCCTGCGCATACTGTTCCTGCTGCCACAGGGCCAGCCCCGCTATAAACCCGGCGAGAGCATTGTTGCCCTTGGCGCTTTCAACAGCAGTCCGGGCAATATCCAGCGCAAAATCTGTCTCGCCCGCATCCAGCATCGCCTGTGCTGTCTCGGCCTGAAGCTGTGCGGCATAGGCGGGGGTCATGCCTGGTGTGGCGGTAATCAGTTTCAGGGCGCTGTGTACGCCCTTCAGGCCCCACCCCGTGCGTTCCCGTAAGGTGCGGTCCAGCAAGGGGTTGCGCGTATAATCGCGGGTGAGCGGATCAGCCGGAATGGTCGCATGTTCGGGGGTTAGATGCTCGCCTGCCGGAGCAGGAGGCAGAGGGCCGCCACGCTGTGGCAGGGCTGCCAGCCGGGCCCATATGGCGGCGGCATCGGCGTAGGAGGTATATTTTTTCAGCCAGCCCCGTAGTTCTGTCGCACCGGGGTGGTAGGCGGGGTTGAGGTAACGGTCCGCCTCAATATCGCCTAGCAGGGTGGAATCTGTCAGGCGGGTGGTGCTGGTAATGGCTTCCGCAAAGGCCCCCTGCCGTTGCAGGCGGAAAATGGCGCGGATCTGAGTATCAACTTCAGGGGATAGCGGCTTCGGCAGAGGGATGTCATCCCCTTCCGGAAACGCCTGCCTGGGCAAGACCATCGCCAGCTCCTCGCTGTGCGTGTCTGGCCCGGGTTCGGGCGGCTTGGCATGGGCGCGCGTCGCTACGACGGTTGCACTAGCCAACAGGGCTGCTCCGGCCATAAAGGCCCTCGCTGCGATATTATGAGAAATTTGACCTATCGCTCGCATGGCTGGCGGGGTCTATGAGGTTCTGCTCCAAAAAGCAAGTTTGGTGGTCCGGAAGCACAGCGGGGCCCTCCTTTGGGTACGGGGCAAACGCCCGTCTGAATAGCGGGCAAATTATTAAAGAACTACTTGTGTTTCTTAAGGAAAATTCTGTTCGATCACTGCATGATTATTTTTGTGTCAGGATCATGTTCCTGTTGTCACAATCTGTTTTCAACCATTTTGCTGTAGCATTTGGGCAACAAGCAGCAGATCGTTCCAGATGTCCTTTCTGGCAGTCGGGCTGGCACGTAATTGCAGCGGGTGTCGCATGATCAGGGCAGGCACGGGGGCAGGCAGACCGGCTACACTTACTGACTGCCAGCTTCTACGCGGCAACGCCTTGTTGGTTCCCATTAAAAGGTGAGCAGGCAGGCGTCCGCACAGCAGGAGGCGTTGCGGGGCAAACAGGGCAATGGCCCGTTCCAGAAATGGCTGGCAGATGCGGCGTTCAGCGTCTGTAGGGGGGCGGCCTCCCGGCGGTCGCCATGGCAGGGCGGTGGCCAGCAGCAGTGAATCCCGTGCCAGCCCGATGGCGCTCAGCATCTGGTCCAGCAATGTGCCGGACCGGCCGGAAAAAACATGGCCGCTCCGGTCTTCATCTGCGTCTGGAGCCTCCCCGATAATCATCAGAGGAGCGTGCATGGGCCCCTCCGGGAAGATGGTATGCATGGCTGTTATGCGCAGTGAGCAGGAATCAAACTGCTCCAAAGCGGTGCGCAAGGAGTCGGGAGTGGTCGCTGCCGCGGCGACAGCGTGCGCCTGTGCCACGCTATCGGCCAGCAGAGCGGGACCTGCGGCGGGCTGGTGCGTGGGGGATGAGGCGGGCGGCCGTTGCGGCGGGGCAAAAGCTGGCGTTCCCACGGTTTTGCGGGGCTGTATGCCAGGTGTTGCGTGAGGAGAATGTCTCTGGGGGGTGACGTCCTGATGCCCTTGCCCCTGATGAAGGGACTCTTGATAGGCAGGGATAGGAGCAAGCCGGGCCAGCCGATGATCTATCGGTGTATCCTCAACAGCCGTGTCCACCCCCCATTCAGCATAGAGGCGAAGAAGAGACAGAGCGCCATCCATCATGTAAACCGTACGATGTGTAGGAGTGTTTGGCGGTTGGCTGCGGGCAGGGTAGAGAAGTGTCCGCTGTTCATGTCATCCTCCCCAGTCATTGCCGGAACGGGGTGCGCCCGAAGGGCTTTCGGGCCTGTGCCGCTCCTGGATAGGGTCATTATGCTGTTTTGTCGCCTTCTGCCTACGGTTTTCCTGCTGCTTTCTGCATCCGTGCTGACTCCCGCCCTTTCGGCGCAGGGGGCGCAGGCGGCTGAAGCCAGATCATCGGAGCCGCATCAGGATCAGGCTGACAGTCAGCACGGGCATGTCGATTCGGGCGCTTTTCTGACAGCTGTGGTTGCAACCCATAACGGGGATGACCTGGACGCCGCGCGTGCCTTTCGCGCCGCGGCAGCGGCGGATCCGTCCAACAAGGACTTGGTAAAGCAGGCTTTTGTGCGCAGCGTGATGGCAGGAGACCCGGAAGCGGTGCCGTTGGCCAAGATCAATGCGGCCTTGCCGGGTGGGCAGACCATTATCTCCTCACTGGTTTTGGGGAACGATGCTGCGGTGCGCGGAGACTGGCCCGCCGCCTCTCGCTATTATCAGCAGGCTGGGGCAGACCCCATGGCACATCTGATCATGCCCATGCTTCAGGCATGGTGCCATCAGGCACAAGGTCATGCGGATGAGGCCATTGCGGCCCTGACACATATTCAGGGGTCTGTGCTGGTGCCGTTCTATACGCTCCATGCTGCCCTGATCGCGCAGGTTGCGCAGAAAAAGGCACAGGCGGGAGATCTGTTTGCGCAGTCCGCCCGCCTCATGCCGGGGTATGACCTCCTGCTAACGCGGTCCTATGCCGCCTGGTACTGGGAACAAGGGGAGCAGACCAAGGCGCGCACGCTGCTGCGTTCTATGCTTGAGGCTGATCCGGTTCTGGCGCTCGCGGGTACGCAATTGCAGGCGTCCATCAGTCATGTCCCCGTTTCATCTTCCCAGCAGGGGCTGGCCCGCGCTTATGTGCTGACGGCTTTTCTCTTAAGGCAGCAATCGCTCCAGCAGGCTCGTCAGAATGCCGCAGGGCAGGAGAGCCGACACATGCCGGACGACCATCAGTTTGATGAAGCCTCCCGCCTGATGCTGGGGTTTGCGCTTGGGCTTGATCCGCATCTGGCGGAAGCCCGTCTGATGCTGGCAGAAATTCAGGATGATGAGGGACATCAGGCGGCGGCACGTGAAACGCTGCTGCGCATCCCGCAAACAGACCCGCTGGCTCCCGTTGCAGCTTTCCGGCTTGCGTTGGCGGATAGCGTAACCGGCCATCTGGATGAAGCGCGGGATAAACTGACCCGTCTTGCACAGGCGTCTCCCAACCTGGTTCTGCCCGTTCGCGCGCTAGGTAATACGCTGTCTGCCCAGAAAGACTGGAAAGGGGCCATTGCGGCTTATACTCAGGCCATAGCGCTCGCAGGCCCTAAAAAGACGGTGGACTGGTCCCTGCTGTTTCTGCGCGCCATGGCGTATCATGAGGTAGGAGACTGGGCACACGCCAAGGCAGACTTAAAGGCGGCTCTGGCCCTTTCCCCGGATGAGCCCATGCTGCTCAACTCATTGGGATATTCCATGGCGGAACGGAAGGAAGATCTGCCGGAGGCAGAGAAACTGCTGCGCCGGGCTGTAATGCTCGCTCCGCAGGATGCCGCCATCCGGGATAGTCTGGGCTGGGTGCGGGTGGAGCAGGGAGACCTCAAGGAAGGGATCATGCTGCTGGAACAGGCAGCCGAGCAGACTCCGGAGGACCCGGAGGTCAATTATCATCTGGGTGAAGCCTACTGGCGCGCTGGCCGACACAGCGAGGCAGTGGATCAGTGGAACGTCGCGCTTGGTCTGAAGCCTGAACCGGGAGATGAGGCTCTTATCCGCGCGGCTCTTGCGCGGGCTGCGGCAGGAGGTGACAAGAAAGCCGAACAGATCCAGCACGCCTCTCCTCCAAAGGTGGAGGTACCCGCAGACCAGTCAGGAGGAAAGCATACGCCGTGATGTCAGCTACAATGGACCCATCCACACAGACTCTGACAGAACAGGCTCACGCCAAGATAAACCTGTATCTGCATGTTACGGGTAAGCGGCCGGATGGTTATCATCTGCTGGATAGTCTTGTCGTGTTTGCAGGAGCCGGCGACAGTTTGCAGTATGAACCCGGCCCGGAGCCGCTGCATCTGGAACTCACCGGTCGTTTTGGCAAGACATTAGGGGCGGATGCCGCCGGACCCGATAATCTGGTCATGAAAGCAGCAGCGGCGCTGCGTGCGGTCAGCGGCTC
Organism: Drosophila nikananu; assembly: GCA_008042635.1. Classification (NCBI taxonomy): domain Eukaryota; kingdom Metazoa; phylum Arthropoda; class Insecta; order Diptera; family Drosophilidae; genus Drosophila; species Drosophila nikananu. The sequence goes on along the minus strand of VNJV01003603.1, from coordinate 20,017 downwards.
TTCAGCTCATGTGCAAGGTGGCAGGCTTGTTCTGGCAAAGGAACTGCCTGTAGCGTCAGGCATTGGCGGTGGTTCGGCAGATGCTGCAGCGGCCTTGCGTCTGCTCGCGCGGGCATGGCAGGTGGATGTTCCTGTGGGTACACTCATGCATATGGCGGAAAAACTGGGCGCGGATGTGCCGGTCTGTGTAGCCAGTCAGGCAGCCCGCATGGAAGGCATAGGGGAACATCTTTCCCCCGCGCCCTGCCTGCCGGAGTGCGGCATGGTGCTCGTGAATTGTGGGCAGGCCGTCTCCACGCCAGATGTCTTTCGGAAACGCGATGGTGCGTTCCGTGAGCGGGCGGCGTTGCCGACACATTGGAAGACGGCTCAGGCCATGGCGGCAGCTTTGACTGAGTTGGATAACTGCCTTGAAGCGCCAGCCTGTCAGGTGTGTCCGCCCGTGAAAACCGTTCTGGCTACTCTTGCTGAGCAGCCCGATTGTCTTCTGGCCCGGATGAGTGGCTCGGGTGCCACCTGTTTTGCTCTTTTCCCATCAGCCGAAAGTGCACGGAATGTTGCGCACAAGCTGGCTGGGGAGCAGGCATCCTGGTGGGTGTGGGGTGGCGCATTGGCGTAAGTTGCGCTGGCGGTCCCGGCACAAGCACCCCATATTGACAGGATCGACTCTTCGGCGCTGGGTGGACACCTGCCGCAGGATGAGAGCCATGGGGGAGCCTCCGGTTTTTGTTTATGAGGTGTATGGTAAAGCCTACGGATCACAGTGAAGGCCATCAGGAAGAGGTGCGCATCATGTCTTCAAAAATAGACCTTACGCTGTCTGACGATCACAAATCGGTTCAGATGACGCTTTCCGGTGAAGGAACAGAACCCAAAGTGGAAGTTCCTCTTTCACTGGAGCAGGTCACGCATCTGATTGCCGTGTTAGGCCGTGTGCGGGAGACAATGCTGGCGGAGGAAGAGGTGCAGCCTATTGAGGGTGCCCGGTTTACGCCCGTCACACGCACTCGTTGGGCGCTTCAGCCGGAAGCACGGACAGAGGGCTCCGTTCTGGCGTTCCAGCACCCCGCGTTTGGGCCTATTGGTCTGGTGCTGACCCCCGAGGATTCAGACCGGCTGATGCGCGGGTTGCATCTGCACCAGCAATTGCGGCAGGAGCAGAAAGCCAACCGCGGTAAACTGAACTGACCGAAAAAGAGGGCTCATGATCGCCCTTACTGTCAGGACATTTTTCGTATTGTGAAACAGGATCAAGCGGATGAGGCTTAGTGCACGTAATCAGCTTACAGGAAAAGTGGTCGCTATTCAGAAAGGTGCAACAACCTCGCACGTCAGCATCGAACTGACGGGCGGGGCTATTGTCATGGCGGCTATTACCAATGAAGCCGTTGCTGATCTGGGTCTGACCGTTGGCGAACCCGCAACGGCGGTTATCAAGGCATCGGATGTCATGGTCGGGGTGGACTGATTTTCCGTTCATGGTGGCTGCATGAACGCTCAGCCCAGCCGAACTTATCGAACAGGCAGGTGGGACTGGCGATGGAAAACCACCAACGGTTGACTTTGATTATCTAGAAAAGTCAACACATCCCCGGTGGTGTTTATCTGCCACTGTCTGGTCTGCTCAAGGCTGGCAAGAAAGGTGCGTTCTCGTTCTGCGGTGGTGGAATCCAGGCACGCTCTGCGCGTGGTGGCAATGGGGCCAAACTGGAGCGTCTGTTCTCTCACAGTCATGGTGCCGTTGATCTGATTGCAGATGGTAGAGCCCGCAACAGTTCCGTCTTCGTGCAGTTCCAGAGAGGGGGTTGGCGTTCCGTCTTGCAGAAGTGTTTTTCCCAATGTTTGCACATACCATGATCCCGCCAAGCCAGGGGATGGTCGTTTAGCGCCATGGCGGCGCAAGGTCAGAAGAATATCTGACTGGTTTTTCAAATTAAGAGGTGTTGGCATTGGTGTTTTGAACCATGGCTGCCCATCAACCAGAAGAGTGGCGGTGACACCGTAGGCCCGGTTGGGTTTAAGCAGATTGCTGGCCAAAGTCACGCGAAACGGGATGGGAACCTGACGTGTGGTGGCAAAACTGGTACGAGAGATGGTTTGAGGTTGCGTGGGTCTGTTGGTCATATCCACTACGCGAATTTCCACCGTGGCAGGTGGCAGGGCTATCCGTTCCCGATAGGTGACGCTTCCATGCAGCGTTATGGAGGAAGGCGTCTGCGCTGCCACGGTGAATAATCCTCCTGAGCCAAGCGCCCCGAAAATTCCGAGTACTATAGCCCGGCGCAAAAAGGATAATGACATGTGCTCTCCCGTGGCATGATGCATGGCCGGACATTTCTTTATGCTCACGTCCGCAGAATAAAAAACGGGCGGACGGTTCTCCCCCACTCAGGCGGAGGGAAAGGGAACGCCGGGGTCGTGTTGATTAAAGAATAGAACCCGTTTCCTGCCCATCGGTTGCGTGCAGATGACTTGGGAAAGAAAGAGGGAAAGCGGTTTCAGCCGTTCCAGCAGGCTGTATTTCTCAAAAAAGCAGAAGAGAGAGTAATGAGGAGTGCCGCAACAAAGAATTAGTGGAAGATCTTCAACCTGACGATTAGGCCCAGTCTGGTTGAAGAAGATCTTTGTCAGACACCTCTAACAGATTTCCACGTCTCTCTTATGGAACTTTGTTAGAGGCAGAGGCTCCCGTTATTTGCGGCCTGAGCGGATGTGGGAAATGAGCCCTGTCAGGCCCGCGGCCAGCATGGCGCCAACCACACCCGCGCGCACGCTTGATGTGACAAAGAAAGAGAGCGGACTGTCCAGCCTGCGCGCTTTAGCGTCAAAAGCTCCATGAGCAGAGAACGCGCCCGGAACGCTTTCAAAGAGATCATCCTTGGCGTTTGTATCGGCACAGGTTTTTTCAAGCTGGGCTTTATATCCGTGATCGGCCATGCGCTTTTCGCGGCATCCCGGCCCGAGAAGGCTCCAGATGGCGGCAAAACTGTTGCTGGGCCCAATGGAGATGGACCGGCTGCTGGTGAAGGCCGCCCGGCAGATGGCTTCCGCCGCCACTTCGGGTTCGTACACAGGCCCCACTGGTTTCAGGCGCTTGCCGGTGGTGTTTCGGGTCCATCCATAATGCGGGGTGTTGATGGAGGGCAGGTCCACCATCACAATTCGGATACGGTCTGCATCATGCAGCAGTTCCGGGCGCAGGCTTTCACAGAACCCACGCAATGCAGCGCGTGATCCGTTTTCCACAGCCTGAAGCGGCAGGCCGCGCAGGGAGGGAGCAAGATCAAGGTTGATCATAGCCCCGTGGCCACGGCGGCGCATGCGCTCAAGCGCTGCCAGTGTACCATTGACGCTGCCCAGATACGTCACTTCCGTGGCGCGGCGAATATCCTGTGCGGAGAGGGTGGCTACCTGCCCCACAACCGTTGCCCCGGCACAGTTGGCCCATGCAGTAATGGGGCCGAGTTCGCTTTCCACCCGGTCCGCCGCTTTGGCAACGGCGTCTGCATCTGCAACGTCTACCGGAATAACGATGGTGCGAATGGAATGGGTCGCAAGATCCTGCGCAGTATCATTCAGGCGGTCTTCATTACGGCCCAGAAGGGCAACGTCAAACCCTGCACGGCCCAGCGCACGGGCGGCGGCGCGGCCAATGCCTGCTCCGGCACCGGTAACAACAGCAATCTGGGATGGCATGTGGTGATCTCCCTTGCCTTCAGGCGTGGTTCAGTTGTGACGGATGTTGTGCCCCGCTCGTGGCCGTCCTGCAAGTTGCGGGCGGTGCCGGGCAGCTTTGCGAAGGGGGTAGGAACAGGCGGTTTGGAGGCTACAGATAACGGAGCGCGAGTATGCCACCCACCAGCAGAATGGCAAAAGCCCCCATCACCACGGGCAGGCGTGTTTCAATAAAGGCCTGAATGGGTGGTCCGAACCTGCGCAGAAGAGCCGCGACCAGAAAGAACCGAAGCCCCCGCGTGATGGCGCTGGCGGCCATGAACGGTCCCAGAGCGAAATGCGCCATGCCGCTGGCGATAGTGACAAACTTGTAGGGGATAGGGGTCAGCCCTTTGAACAGGACGATCCATACCCCCCACTGCCGGAATTTCTCCTGCAAATTTATCAGCGTTTGTTCCGCGTGATAAAACCGTACAATGGGCATAGCCAGATAGTCCAGCAACATGGCCCCGATCATCCAGCCCAGAACGCCCCCGGCCACACTGGCCACAGTACAGATGGCAGCATAACGCCAGGCCTGCTGGCGTTGGGCAAGAACCATTGGTACCAGCAGTGTTTCAGGAGGGAGCGGGAAAAAGCTGGCTTCTGAAAATGCGAGCACAGCCAGCCAGAGTGGGGCGTAGGGGCTGGCGGCATGCTTCAGCACCGCTGCGTAAAGGCGGTTCAGCAGGGAGGGGCGGGCAGGGGCGGTTACGTCAGGCATGGCGGGACAGATGCCACGGGCTCAGCCATTACACCAGAGCCCGTGGCGTTGTTCGCGCGCGGGATGAGGTTACATCCTTTCACGGCGCAGAACGTTCTCGGCCTTGGTGTGGATGGTGTCATATTCTTCCTGCGTCAGCGTGCCGCGATGCAGCATTTCACTGGCGCGTGCCAGTGCATCCCGCGCGTGGGAGGCATCGGGAATTGGGTAACGTCGGCCCGGGAGGGCAAAAGCATCATCCGGCAGGGCGTTGCGTTCTTCGGTTGTCAGTTTGGACATAATCCTGGTCCCCGTCTGGTTCACACAAATCTGGTGTGTTGTTCAGTTCGTCCAGTTCTGCCATGGCGGCTTCGGCACTTACGGTCGGGACGTCTGACGCCGGGACCGTGCCCGGCTTGCTGGCAGCAACCGGCCCAGTGAGTGTCCGCGTAACGCGAAACGCGGTCAAGACCGCCAAGGTGCCAAACACAATCACGCCAGCCGCCTGCCCAATCTGTACCCCTGCCGGCCCAAAGCGTGTGCCCAAGCCCACAAACGGAATAGTGCCCAGTGTAGCTCGCCCCCAGTTGAACGCCGTTGAATACAGCGGAAAACCAAGGTTGTTGAACGCAGCATTGGCCACAAACAGCATCCCGACAAATAGATAACTGCCAATGGTAAGCGAGCAGAACAGGTGGATCAGCATGGCGGCATCACCATGGGCATTGAATACTGCCACCACATAATTCTGCATGGCTGCCAGAATGATCCATGTAAGGCCAATGCTGACCATTACCAGTTTCAGGGCTGCGGCCAGCGTCTCCCGCACGCGCTGGTATAATCCTGCTCCCATATTCTGCGCCATGATCGGCCCGATGGAACCTGTGAGGGCAAATACCAGAGAAAACAGCACGGGTACCGTGCGTTCTATGGAGGCCTGGCCTCCCACAGCTTCCAGCCCAAATCGCGCCATGGACTGTGTAACGTAAACGCCACCCAGCGGGGTTGCGAGATTGGTAAGAATGGCGGGCATGGCAACTGAGGCCACATGCCGGGAATCAGGCACAATGCGGCTAAGGGTGGGCCACGTCATCATATCATGCCGCAGGGCTCCGCGCAGACCGGCCAAAGCAACCACAAGGCGCGAAATCACGGTGCTGATGGCTGCTCCCGTCAATCCTTCATGCAGCCCGAAAATCATGATCGGGTCCAGAATGGCGGCCACCACGGCCCCCAGAAGGGTGATGTGCATGGAGCCTTTGGCGTCTCCCACCACGCGCATCAGGGCGGAGCAGTTCATACCCATGCAAATGAGTGGCAAAAACGGGCTGACGGTCTGCAGATAGGTGGTGGCATGCGCAAGGGCATCCCCTCGTGCTCCAAAGAGGGAGAGGATAGGATGTGCGGCAATCATAGTACCCAAGCCGAGCACCGTGGTCAGCACCAGCATGACTGCCAGCGCGGACGAGGCAATCTGTCGGGCTTCCTCATGCCGTCCGGCGCCGATCTCCCTGCCGGTGGCCGCGCTGATCCCGATGGTCAAGCCAATGGCAACGGCAATCTGTATTCCGATAACTGCGCCCGCAAAGCCTATGGCGGCGGTCAGAGCTGTCTGGCCCAGATGCGCGATATAGACCATGTTGAGCATATCAACCGCAAAAACGGCCATCAGTCCAATGGCCCCGGTGCCCGCCATAACCAGAACATGCCGCATGATGCCGCCTGTGGTGAAACAGGCTTTTTGTCTGGATGGAGGGTCTTTCGGGGGCATGCGTACTCCGTTCCAGCGCCCAGCAGGCAGTCGTGACGATTCTTCTTAGTATGTCATGTCCATGCACTGGTGCGAATGGGGGAAAGACAAACCCGACATGCCAGAGCAGAAAAGCGTCCTCCGCTAGAGCCCCAAGGAGGCTTTAGCGTTGCTCCTGTTCGTCCGCAGTGATGGTGTCTGATGGTGAAGCGGCTGGCGGCGCGTCTTCCTCAAGGATCTGGGCAACGGGTTGGCCGAGATACGCCTCCAGCACCTCATCAGTCGGCCCATCCATTTTGATCTTGCCTCCGTCCAGCCAGATCAGGCGGTTGCACCATTCGGCCATGACATCGGCAATATGGCTGGAGAGCACCAGAATATCGGCTTTTGAGACCAGCGTTTCCAGCCGGGAGCGGGCGCGTTGCCTGAAGGAAGCATCCCCCGCCATGAACCATTCGTCCATCAGGAGCACATCGGGCATGATGGCTGTGGCCAACCCGAAGGAGAGACGGACCATCATACCCGAACTGTAGGTCTGCACTGGAAGGTCCATGAAGGAGCCCAGCCCGGCAAACGCCTCTACATCTTCCTCTACGGCCTGAATCTGGGGTTTGGAGAGCCCTGCGAACATGCCGCGCAAGTGGATGTTTTCTCGGCCTGTCAGTTCATTGTTCATGCCCAGTGAAGGATCAAGCAGCGTGCCGATATTGCCTTCAACCGTCACGCTTCCCTTGACGGGCTCATAAATTCCAGCCAGCGCCCGGAGCAATGTGGTCTTGCCCGCGCCATTTCCTCCCACCAGACCTAGCCGATCGCCGGGGTTCAGGGTGAAGGTAATGTCCTGCAAGGCTTGCACCACCACGCGGTCCCGCCTGTCCTGCATGAAGCGGCTGCCCAGAGAGGTCTGCACAGTCTTACGCAAGCTGCGGGCCGTTCCATGATAGAGCGGAAAAGAGACGTCCAGCCCCTGAACTGTAATGCCTGCCATTTTTTACACCCAATAGGCCAGACGCGCCCGCATGCGGGCAAACAGCAGGAAGGTCAATACGCCCAGGCCGGCAGACCATCCCAACGCAGCGGGCCATACTGCGGCTTTCACAACTTCGCCCGTAAGCGGTGCGCGTAGAATTTCCATCAGCGGGAACAGCGGGTCCAGCAACAGCCAATTCTGGCCAAAGGACATGAGCGCCGGTTTCCAGAGCACTGGCGTGACAAAAAACAGGATCTGCATGGTGCTGGCCACAATGGGCGGAACATCCCGAAAGCGTGCGCCTAAAATGGCCAGAAGCAAGGTTGCTACAAAACTGTCAACAACCCAGACCAGCAGCCCGAGCGGAAGAGTCCAGGACCAGGCGGGGCTGACGTGAAACCACAGAAAAACCACCACAACCACCGGAATGTTGTGCGCAACCGTCAGCCAGTTACGCACCGTCGCGCGCAGAACATGCAAGGTGTAAGGCATTCGGGCTGAATGGATCAGCCCTGCAGCGGAGGTAAAGGTCCGGCAGCCTTCCTGTAATGTGCTGCTGGCAAACCCCCACAGAACAAGCGAGAAAGTGAGGAAGGGCAGATACTCATGGACATCCATACGCATGAGGTAGGCGTAAAGCACCCCCATGGCGGCAATCATGATGGCGGTGGATGCCGTCAGCCAGAATGGCCCCAGGATGGACCCCCGATATCGCAGTTTGATATCCAGCCAGCCCAATGTGCACCCCAGTCTGGCCTGCTTCAGGCCATCGACCAGATCCTGCCATGCATGCCTGAAATAGGATGCGCCTTTTTCCGGAACGAGATGGAGCACGGGTTCAGCCTGGCGCTGAGGCACCGTAGCATCTGCTGGGGGGGAGTTCTGCATGGTATCCATGATAAGGTATGGCGATAGAGAACAGTGCCTTTGAGTGCAAGAGCAGGGGCGTGGGAAGGGCTTTTTTGCCACGGTGCGCGCAGGTGTGGCCTGAGGGGCGCGCTGGGTGGATGACAAGAGGGGCGCCGGTTGCTAAACCCCCCACGACTCACCGCCCATCTGCCAACCTTGATAATGCCGGGAATCATCCGTACCATGAAGATCGTCGCCTGTAACAGCAACCTGCCGCTGGCCGAGGCAGTCGCTACCGAACTTGGCATGCCCCTGTGCAACGTGACCGTACGCCGGTTTGCCGATATGGAAGTGTTTGTTGAAATTCATGAAAATGTACGTGGTGAAGATGTGTTCGTGGTGCAGAGTACCTGCACGCCCACCAATGATAACCTGATGGAACTGCTGATCATGCTGGACGCCCTGCGTCGCGGATCAGCTCGCCGTATCACGGCTGTTATGCCCTATTTCGGGTATGCGCGGCAGGACCGCAAATCTGGTCCCCGTACACCTATCAGCGCCAAGCTGGTGGCCAATCTTCTAGTGGAAGCCGGAGCCAACCGTGTTCTGACACTGGATCTGCACGCCATGCAGATTCAGGGCTTCTTTGATATTCCGGTGGACAATCTCTATGCCGCCCCTCTGTTTGTGCGGGATATCAAGGAACGGTATGGTGACCGTGACCTCATGATCGTGTCACCGGATGTTGGGGGCGTGGTGCGGGCTCGCCAGCTTGCCCAGCGCCTGAACACAGACCTTGCCATTATCGACAAACGCCGTGAACGGGCCGGTGTGTCTGAAGTCATGAACGTGATTGGCGATGTTAAAGGCCGTCACTGCCTACTGGTGGATGATATTGTCGATAGTGGCGGCTCACTGTGCAATGCTGCGCAGGCCATTTTCAATAACGGTGCGGCGTCTGTCGGTGCTTACGTGACGCATGGTGTGCTGACCGGCAGCGCAGTTGAGCGGATCAGCAATTCCTGTATTGAAATGCTGACATTGACGGACAGCATCAAGGCGACGGAAAGTGTTACCGCAGCGGCCAATATCCGCCAGATTACCATTGCGGGGTTGCTGGCGCGGGCCATGCGGGCTGTGTCTGATGAAAGCTCCGTTTCCTCCCTTTTTGATTGAGAACAATGTCTCAGCTTAGCCTCCGCCCTTACTGGTATCTCCGCCATGGTCAGACTGACTGGAATCGGCAGGGTCTGTCTCAGGGGCGCACAGATGTGCCCCTGAATGAGACGGGGATTGCTCAGGCCGATACGGCGGCCAAGCTGTTTGAAACAGGTGTGAGCCAGTATCCGGCATTTACTCACATCGTCAGTTCTCCATTGGACCGTGCCTTCCAGACCGCAGCCATTGTGCGGGAAGGGCTGATAGCCAAGGGCTTTGAAGCGCTTCCTCTGGAAACCGATGAGGGGTTGGAAGAGGTCTGCTTTGGGGAGCAGGAAGGTCTCCCCATGGGGGACTGGTATGATAGTTGGATTGCTGGTGATTATACCCCAGCGGGGGCTGAACCTTTTGCCCGGTTACGGGCAAGAGCCGTTGAGGCTGTAAACCGCGCAACGGAAAATGGTGGCATTCCTCTGATTGTTGCTCACGGCGCACTGTTTCGCTCGTTACGCGCTGCCATGAACTTGCCAGCCAATGTGCGTCTGCCGAATGCAACACCGCTTTGGTTGGAACCCGGTGAGGCTGACGAGAAGCCGTGGTCTCTTACTGTGATAAACGCCGAGTAAGGATCTTTCCTGCAGCACTTTTTTCCTACTGAGATAATGGGAAAAATGCTGACGCGCAGTTATCGTTGCTTGTGAGCGTCTGAAATTTTCCCGGATCATAAAGAATCTGCGCAAGTCTGGAATATGGCATGTGCAGCGGTACATTGATGCCCCCACCTGCGTGACGAATACGTTCAGCAGGGGCCCCGATATCATACACAATTGCTGGTTTATCCGTCATCCAGATTTGCGTCAGGACGTAAGACCACGTTTCAGGCCAGATAGAGGGAAGAAAAAACCAATCTATGGTGCACGCTGTGACGAAGGCTTTGATTTCAAATTCTTTGTAATGTCCAGTTATTTTGACAACACCAGTTTCCAGAAGGGCATTGTCATCACAACTGTATCCAATCAGAACAAATTCAATGGGTAACGTGTTTTGAGCAATGAAGCGGGCTAACGCCAGAATCTGATAAAACCCTTTTTCCACACTGATTGCGCCCAGAATGCCAATAGTTCTCTTGGGACGAGAGGAGGGCAAGGAGAAAGAAATATTCTCAACATTCCGGATAATCTCCCAAGGGATGACATTCACTGGAATATCAAAATATCGACGCAAACGTTGGGCTGTATCATGAGAGGGCGCAATAACCTGTTCCGCCTGTTCAAGAATGGTGGCGCTTTTTTTGCGTAATGCCGTAATGGAGCAGCTTTCCCCGGTTTTGCTCCCGTTTTCGATCAGGCAGGCTTGACACCCTTCTTTGCCGGGTTCACCACAATAGAGTCCGGTTTTTTGTGTCAGGGTGATTTGTGGGCAAAACCATGAATAATCATGAATATAAACATCATAAGGTAGGCCAAGCCGAGTTATATGGAGAATATTGTCAAGGCCATTACCAATATAGCTATGAATTTCGATTTTCTGGCAATCAAGCTCTTGGACGAGATGCCGTAAAGAAGAAAGGCTTCGAGGAATGATCAGATTGGGGAACTCATTTTTCAGCATGCTTTCAAGTCGCCAAACTGTGTGTCCGTTTTCCAGTATGTCCGGTTTCAGGATGAAGGCTGCATAGCCTTGTGTTGTATAATGGATGGCCCGATGGCCGACATGCCGTAAAATGCCCCCTGCACGATCATGCATGATAAGAAAAACAGATTTCTGCAAACCATGATCTTGTTTGTGGCGGGTAAGATCAAGTCGTCGTCTATAAAAAAACAGAGGGTCTCTCTGCTGCCACCTGCGAATAAGCTGGTCATACCCTTTGTGCAGATCATTCAGGATAGAAAGGTTTCGCCGGATCAGATCTGTTTTTACATGACTGAATGATTGGCTTTCTGCGTGTCCAACATAGGTTCCCAAACAGGCAACATGTCTCCAGCCTAACGCGGCTGCTCGGCGTGAAAAATCGTTCTCCTCGCCGTAACCTTGCGCAAAAATATCCTCTCGTAACAATCCGACGCTCTTCAAGCAGTCAGACTTTATATACATGCAAAATCCATGTGCGGTTGGAACCTCTGGAAGTTCACCCTGCCATGTCTGTATCATTATGGTATTTAAATTTTCACACTCTTCTATTGTTGGAAGCGGGTTGTTTCCATCTTTATTTGGATAGCTGAATATAGTTGCATTATTTGATAGCGGTGTGGCTGTTCCGATATCGTCCTTTGAATAAACGGCTTTCTGAAGCTGAAAAATCCATTTTTCTGAAACGAGCGCATCACTGTTTAAAAGGATCACATCTTCATCAGTGTTTCTTTGACGCATTCCTCTATTGGCGGATGCAGGAAAGCCTTTGTTCTGTTTGTTATGGAGAAGAGTGATACGATATTTTTTCGAGACATCCTCCAAATAATCAGTGAGCTCTTTATTGGGAGATTTGTCATTGATAATGATAATACGGGCATTGTCTGGTTTGTAACGTATAACCTGCTGCAGACATAAACGGGTTATATCAAAGCCATTATAAACGGGTATGATAATGGCAACTCTTTTGATGGTATTGTGCGTTGAGAAAGACTGTTTCCGGCATATTGCGGGAAAAGCTTCTCGCGTTGCACGAGCATATGAAAGAGCCTGTTCTGCTAGAATATTTATGTGCAAGGGGCTTCCATACAATGGCAGTCCCATTTCTGTTTTAACTGAAAAATGCTTTCCTAAAAAAGAAATTTTTTTAAGACAGATGGAGAAGTATGGAAGGCATGCTTCTCCAGAAAGAGTTCTGATATCAAATAGTTTTGTGGGATGAGTTACTATTTGGATATGCTTGCGAGTGGGATATGAATGGGGATGGTCATCCCTATCGGGGGCCACTGTAACAGATAGTTTTACAGGTCGTTCTGGTTCTGAACGGTAGCACGCCCATCCTTTGATGTGCTCTTCTGTTGCTTCCACATAACCATCAATTTTTAGGAAGTTTTCGATATCAAAAACACCACTGATATATTTTCTATAAGGATGTTTTATAATAACAGAACAGGCATTCTTCCATTTTTCAGGGAGGTCAATCTCTAGCTGAGGACCTTTCCGGACAAAGGTAAAAGAGTTCAAAGGAAGAGTGTTCGTATCAATAGAGATACTCAAATCGTCTGTGCAAAAAGATGTATAATCAATGAGCGTTAGCTTTCCCTGTAAGGAAAGAGAAACCCATCCATCATAACTGTTCTGGGCAGTGATGGTTTTTGCCAGGATGTCAAAAATAGGGTGAGGCAGGCGGACATAATGTGTCAAATAGTCAATAAGTTCGTCTTTTGCGGTAGACCAATTTTGAAACTGGACACGAACACACAGTAAAAGAATGGAGCAAATGCGTGAGTTGGAACGATTTTTGAGGAATTCAAGTGCCTCAGACGCCGTGGGAATATTCAATAGTAAACGCACACAGCCAATGACCATGGTTATGCGGCCATCACTTGGATAACCCCTTTGTAGATATTCACAATAGGTTAATATAGACCGAAAAGCATCTGTGTCTCTTTTGTCTTCAAACGAGAATGTTCTGAATGAAGGAAAGTCTATTTTCAAGTGGTACAAAACAGATCGCAGCGCGCGCAAAATAAATTGCGAAAGGATCAGTTCAGTATTGGTCATAATCACATCTTAAAAATAATAAAATTTTAATTAAAATATGGTTAATAAATTCAGATGTCAATTGAGAAGGGTTACGCGAGTGACCTTATTACATCATCAGATGTCTTCTTTTCCAACTGAGGTGGACGGCCTCCGTAAGGCATTGATGTGCCATGATGGAGGTTAATAAACCCTCAGAAAGAGAGCGCCTGCATGAAAGTTGGGGTAATTGGACTGGAATTTCCAAGTCTGTTTTTTGGGCTCATGGAGCTGACGCAAATGGAAAATGTGTGTTCACGCGCAAGCTTGGCCGGAGTCTTCGGCATCAGGTGTACATCGATGGCTAAGATCGCTTGAAATCTGAAAAATTCGGAAAACAGGCCTTCTCCTTTTGTAAATTATAACAATATCAATCCTTTAGAGGGCATTGTCAGGCCGAAGGAAGTGGAGGCATTAAACCCTCCCGTTGATACCGCTGCCTCATTTTCCTGTGACAGTTGATTTTAAGAATAATCTTTGGGTGGTGGGGGTAAGCACTATAGTTGCCGGTTGGTTTTCGTACACGATAGGCAAAAAATTTAAATTTTTCCGACCGTAAATTATTAAGGAAATGAGTTTTAAATCGAAAATATTGACGTCATAAAAAACAAACTGAAGTGTAACGGTATGATCAGGAAAAACGGCCCCTTACAGGTTGGCGATAACTTTTAAACCAACAAGCGCGGCATCGGGCCTGCGTGAGGTTTCTCCGGGACGGATCATATACTGGAATTCAGGTTGAACCAGAACGCCGGGAACAGCATCAATCGCGTAATAGGCTTCAATCACATGGGAGTCAGTCTGGGGTGCCAAAACCTGCGCGCCTAATGAAAGCCCGGCATCCCGAGCATACATTTGCCCCAGTTCCTTACGGTGACTGACATGATACCAGGAGTATAAAATTCCTAATCTGTCTGTTACGCGAGAGGGAATGACGCCATTGAAGGAAATTCCTCCGTAAGCTTCATCCGAGATGGAAGAAACATGTGGCGTGTTATGAATATACCCTGCCATCAGATAGCCCCCCGCCATTTGGTTACGACCACCTTTGCGATAAATCATCTGATCGCCCTCAAACCAGAACATATCCATGGGGGCGCTATGAAGGCGGCCCGTCGCAATGACCTTGTTTGCTGGGGATGCGCCCAGCACGTCTGGATAGCGTGAGGTGTCATGTGCGTAACCAAAAACGTAATGGCCAGGAAGTCGGTTGCGCGTCAGGAAGGGTTGCCATGTAAATTCTATTGGCAGCATCATTCCCGTTGTGTTTTCACTCCCCCATGACCACCCGCTCGGGTTGGTGGAAAGTGGGCTGACCTGATAAGCGCCCAATTGTACCATGGTATCCCGTGTCGGTCGGAAGCGGATACGGCTTCCCCAGGTCGCTTTTGGGTAAACGGCAAACCCTGGGTCAACTTTCAGGGCAACTGGCGCTGAGCACGTAACCATGAACGAACAGATTAGCGGTGATGTAGCAAACACGTGTGTGAGAGACATCCGCCCAAATGTGATGTCCATACGGTTTTGCAGGAATTTTTTCTCTGCGTAGAAATCAACCAGATGCGCAACAACATGCCCAGAAAGCCCGTAAACTTCCATAAGGTTTACGTAATAATCTCCAACACGATCATGAGAAACCTCACGCCCAGCACGGTTCATGAGGAGTGTATGAATGGACCACCCATTCCAGCCTGCCATTTTTCCCAGATCAAAGTTCATTTGCAGGGTGAGTTCATGCACGTAATCCATGCCGCGTTGCATGCCACCATGGATATTGGCCATGGCTTCACCTTTATAAGAGAAAGAGAATACAAAACCTTTTTTCTGTAGTCTTTGTCTAAAAGGCATGATTTTCGGGATAAGATGTCCGCTTCCTGCCGTTGGAACATAATAGGGGTCATCCATATCCGTACGACGCTGGGCGTCCATTTCGGAAGGGAGGAGCCAGGAGACACCTTCTTTTCCAGTCAGAACATCCAGTTCCATTTTATGGAATGTTTTTGAGCTCTGATATTCATCCACACTAGGAACCACCATTGTGGCCAGGCCAGGCCATGGTGCTACAGGAACCCCACTTGCAGGGAGTGGAGAGTTTTTAGGGCGAACAAGAACGCGTGGATCCGGTTGTGAATTATCATCCTGTTTCTGTGTTTGCGTTCCGGAAATAACGTCTACATAGACAGGGTTTTTGGGGGCCTGTTGTTCTTTTCCGCTTTCATCAGCATGTGCCATACTGAAAGAGGCGTTTATTATCAGACTTCCTGTGAGTGTTAGTCCCCATAGTGTAAAGCATGTTTGGAGTATGGGGCTTCTGTGACGGGATTTGCGATACATGATCTGACCAAGGATAAGTTTTGGCACTCTGGCCAGAAAATATAAGGAGTTAGACGAAAGAATGGAGACGATTATACACGGACAATAAGGGCAGCAGAGGTAAACACTCTTCATGAGCAGAAACGTGTACATTCTGTCCATGAAAGACTTTATGCATTTTAGGCTCCAAAAGTGTTTTAAACGGACCCTGACGAATCAGGGTCCGTCTTCCGCCAAGAGAGCCTTCTTTTGTGAGAAGAAGGCAGCATCAGATAGCATGTTTTTACTGAAAGTCTTTTGAAAATAAGAAAGTAAAAAACACGATTTCGTGAAATAGTTTTTTGACAAAACTATAGATATACGTTTTGGGTTTTAGGAAGGTTGTTCTCTTCCTTTTTTGGATCGTCCCTCTCAAAATGAGTTCGAAAAGGAGCCTCTGAAAAATATTAAAAAAGAAAAACAAAAAATATAAAATGAAATATCCTAAATACCTGTTTTATATGCTCGACGCGGTCGGAAAATATCATTCAGCAGGGTGGCATAGTGTCAAGCTCCTCATTTTCTTTTTGGTGTTGTGCATGGGTTCTTTAAGGCACTGAAAGCGGGTCAATGTCCAATATATGAAATGTGGCTTCTCCATATTTATTTTATATAGGAATAAGCCGAAGAGGATTTATTGATGAGTAGGATTATCATAAAAATATAAATATCTATCAATGGGTTAGGTTTTATGAGGAAAGCTGCGTTGGGGATTTTTGTGCGTATGTCAGGTTGAGAAAGGTTGCATTCCATCACCGGAACGTGATTCCCCCTATCTCCCGAGTCCATAGAGGTAAGGAGGTGTTTCGAGTGGGATCATTGCGTTTGCCTCCCTTTGTTATGGGCGTCTTGACGTGGGGAAAGGAGAGGGAGGATTTTCCGCTTTAAATTAAAGTATTGTGGATGGAAGTCATCGGGAATGTCTGGGGCGCCCTTTTTAAGGAAAGCAATATAAATTTGAATTTTTTTGATAAAATGTTTTCATTTTTATAAAGATTTCGCTCTTTGTGTCCTTGACAGAAGCCAGCATATTGGACACAGAGCAATTTCCACTCTTCTGGAAAAATGATGGAGAATAGCCGCGCAGAGTAAGTGATGACATCCGCTCTTTAAGGAAGGGGCATCTTTGAGGTGGTGAGTGTTTCTGTCAGAAAGGAACATCCTGCTTGCTTAAATAAGGTGTTTCTTGTGTTGGCAGATGGATGATGTCCGTGGTCAGATAATAAAACCATCTGCGAGAAAAAACCTCTTATCGGAAGCCAGTGCATCTGGATTTAGTCGCAACCTCGGCCCGACACCTTACTGTCAGGACGATTTCAATATTGGAGTGATAGCATGGGTGGCGTTCAACCCGCAGATCACCATTCTCCGTTAGGTGGCATTTATCGTGCCATTTTTTCTGTTATCAGCCTTGCAGCTGGTCTGGCGCTTGCTTACGGTGGCATGCAGCTTCTAACGCTGGGTGGGTCAAGTTATTACCTGCTGGCCGGGGTGGCTTATATTGTACTGGCAGTCCTGGTTTTCCTGAAGCATCCGTATACCTTAATTGTTTCAGGCGTTGTTTTTGCAGCAACCTTTGTGTGGGCGCTATGTGACACGCCTGAAATTGGATACTGGGCGCTTTTGCCGCGTCTGGTTGTGCCAGCCATTTTGTTTGCTCTTAATTTGTGGGCCGTGGCGACTTTTCCGGCAACACCGTCAGCTGTTCAGCGGGGTACGGTTTTTGGCGGTCTGGGTATTGTTGGGTGCCTGCTGGTGACATTGGTGGAAGCCTTTTTCCCTCATGGGCAGATCAGCAATCCGGATGCATCTCCTGCAAACCCTCAACTGGCTCAAACTGGTAAGCCAGAGGCACCTGAGGACTGGGAGTTCTATGGGCGGAATGCTCAGGGCACCCGTTACGCGCCTTACACCCAGATCACACCGGCAAACGTCAGCAAGTTGAAGGTGGCCTGGGTTTACCACACGGGCAGAAGAACACATGGGCCAGGTGCCGGGGTGGATGAAAACACGCCGCAGCAGATTGGCAATGTGCTCTATTCCTGCACACCGGAAAATCTGATCACGGCTCTGGAAGCCGATACCGGAAAAGAAATCTGGAAATTTGACCCCAAGGCTCATACTGCTGAACACGTCACGTGCCGAGGTGTTGGGTATTATGATGCCGCGAAAGACACCACCCTCACGGCTGAGGAAAAGGCGGCAGATGACGCTGCGCCTATGTGCCATCAGCGTATCCTTGTTTCGACCGTGGATGCCCGCTTCATCGCGCTGGACGCCCATACGGGTGCGCAGTGTACGGGCTTTGGTGAAAACGGTGAGGTTGACCTTAAAAAACAGATGGGCCCGGTTGAAGGTGGTAAACGCTATCACCCAACCTCCCTTCCAGTTGTTATGGGTCATGTTGCTGTTATTGGCGGCTGGGTGCGTGATATTGTTCACGGTGAACCCTCAGGTGTGGTGCGCGCTTATGATGTGCGGAACGGCTCTCTGGTCTGGGCCTGGGATGTGGGTGACCCGGAAAATACCGGTGCTCCCCCCGAAGATCAGACCTACACGTTGGAAACCCCCAATGTGTGGACCATCCCCACTTATGATAAAGAGCTGAACCTCGTTTACCTGCCTACTGGTAATGGCCCGCCTGACTATTGGGGTGGAGACCGGACAGTCGCCAAGGAAAAATTTGGTGCAGCCGTTGTGGCCGTCGATGCCTCTACGGGCAAAACAAAGTGGGTCTTCCAGACAGTCCATCACGATCTCTGGGATTATGACCTGCCGTCTCAGCCTGTCCTGTATGATGTGACCAATGCTCAGGGTGAAAAAATTCCTGCCCTGATTCAGACCACAAAGACCGGACATATCTTTGTTCTTGACCGCCGCACCGGCAAGCCGGTTACCGAAGTCCAAGAACGGAAGGTTCCAACATCCCCTGCAGCGCAGGGTGAGCATCTGTCTTCCACCCAGCCGTTCTCTGTTGGTATGCCGACTATTGGGGCGGATCCGCTGACGGAAAGCTCCATGTGGGGTGTCAGCACGTTTGACCAGCTTTACTGCCGGATCATGTTCAAGGATTCGGTTTATGAAGGTCCGTTCACGCCGCCGGGTGAAAAACCTTATATTGAATGGCCCAGCCTGCTGGGTGGCATGAACTGGGGCGGTATCTCCATTGATGAAGCCCGTGGCATCATGTTCGTCAACGATATGCGCATGCCCTTGCGTATGACGCTGGTGAACCGTGAAGAAGCCAAAAAATATAAAGTTTCCACTGACGAAGTGCCGGGCTTCATGGGCACCATTCGTCCGCAGGTGGCCGGCCCTTATGCCGGGGTGCGGATTGATATTCTGCAATCTCCGCTGCAGGTGCCCTGTAATACGCCTCCTTTTGGCACCATGAGCGCCATTGATCTGCATAGCAAAAAGATGCTGTGGCAGGTGCCTATGGGTACAACGCAGGATCTTGGCCCGATGGGTATCAAGACCCACCTGCCGGTTCCCATGGGTATGCCTACTCTGGGTGGCCCCACGTCAACAGCTTCTGGGTTGGTCTTCTTTGCGGGCACACAGGACTATTATCTGCGTGCGCTGGATTCCGGCACAGGCAAGGAAGTTTGGCGTGAACGTCTGCCGGTTGGCGCTGTCGCTGCACCCCTCATTTTCCGTTCTCCCAAAACGGGTAAGGAATATGTGGTCATCTCCGCTGGCGGTATGAGCCACTCTCCTGATGTAGGAGATTACATCATAGCCTACACGCTGCCGGATGACGCTGCTGCCAAATAAGCAGTTCGCCCGAACACTAAAGAGATCCCCGTTTTTTGCGGGGATTTTTTTTTGCTTTGTTTGCGGGGTTGGAGGGCTGTTTTCTGTGATTGCTGCGCCTGAGTGTGTTCCGGGTGAGGTGTTGCTTCATGAGTGCCTTGTCGTGGCGTGAGGGTGCTGGGGGTTCGGGGCTGGGATGGGGAAGCTGTGCGGAAGTGGTTTCTTGCTTCCGGCGTATGGTGTGCATAGCGGCATGGGTGCGGGATTGAGAGAGCGTGTGTTGCGTATGGTGTGCTTGGTTATCTGCTGAGGGCTACGGCTGCTTCTGCTCCTGAGGCTGTGTGGGATCTTGCTGGGGCGAAGATGGGCGCGATCATGGACGATAGTTAACAATTCTGCTGGGGTAATTTTTGAGGTTTATGAGTGTGTTGTGGGTGGTATTTTTCCGATTCAGTGGCTGTTGACTGGGGTATTTTGTGTGATTTGTGTGAGGGGTTGACGGTGTGTTGGTGTTAGCTTAGAAAGCGCTTCACCGGCGGGGCTGAGGGTTGGCGAACGGTTTTAAGTTTGCTAGTTTCTTTGGCTCTTTTGGTAAGAGTTTGGTTCTTTGACAATTGTATCTGAGAGAGAGGGATATGCTGACGGCGTATCTTTTTGGGAGTGGGTTTCGGCCTGTTTCTGAGGGGATTTGACTGGTCTTTTCATGATCTGGTCATGACGTTTGTTGGTATATCTTGCATATGCGTTTTATTAAGACAGACGTTTCGAATGGTTTCCTCTTTTGGGGGAACTGATTGCATGACCGGGTCTTTGTTTATTGTGTGTAGGTTTATGCCTGCATGTGATGAACCTGAGAGTTTGATCCTGGCTCAGAGCGAACGCTGGCGGCATGCTTAACACATGCAAGTCGCACGAAGGTTTCGGCCTTAGTGGCGGACGGGTGAGTAACGCGTAGGAATCTATCCATGGGTGGGGGATAACTCTGGGAAACTGGAGCTAATACCGCATGATACCTGAGGGTCAAAGGCGCAAGTCGCCTGTGGAGGAGCCTGCG
>VNJV01003600.1:0-26787 GCA_008042635.1 Drosophila nikananu | reverse complement strand
CCCGCCTCCAGTCGATTTGTCAACAGCAGGCCCGGATTTATAAGAAGTCAACCCATTTTTTAATGGTAGCGTTTGGAGGAGGATTTTTGCGTTGCATGCAAATTCACGAAAGTAACTCATAATAATTGTCGGTTGACAAATTCTTGGGCAATTAAAGTTTGCCTAGAGGTAGGCGGGTGGGTATGCTTATTTTGGGTTCCATAACAAAGTCAGTGGTAAGGAAGGGAATATTTGGAATATAATACAAAACATAAAGGTTATTATTGTAAGACGAAAAAGGTAATGTTGTACTGAGTTATATAATTAAGCAGGACTTTTTATGATCTCTTTCTTATTTTATGAATGGTGTTTAAGGTTTAAAATCTCTCGTCGTTTACTCATAGACCTGATACTTTACAAGTCTCTACAGTGGTCTCTATACTCGTCCCTTTAATGGTTTCTATCCTGCTTCAAAAAATAAGTATAAAACTATTCACCAAAATATTTCTTATTTATTTCTACAGGGTTCCCGGGGATCGGTTTACTGCGCGAGTGAACCGGACCCAGCTGGTGGAGTCCAGTACGAGTCGGGAGGGTTCCTTCTCGACACAAAGCCAACAGCGCCCGGCGGTGGGGGTGGCGTGGGCGTGGGCGGTGGCAATGGCGGCGGCTTCCTCGAATGCGGCTCCCTCTTCTCAGTGGTCTCCGCACCGCCGGCACCCCTGCCCGACATCGTTGAGCCGCTGGCCGAGCTCGATGTCAAGCAAATGGAAGCGCTGTGCCTGCCCTCACCATCCCGATCCCGATCCCGCTGCTGTTCGCCCTCACCCTCGCCAGTCCGCCGACCCGCCACCCTCAGCCTGGATGCGCCCTGCTGCCCGAGGACCCTGCACGCCAGCCTGCTGGAGCATCAGATCTCGGAGCTGGAGGAGGACGACAATGAGAACCTGCTGACCGTGTCCAGCATCACGGCGCGTCCGCTGATCGCCAAATCGCATGAGCTGCGCAGCAGCCGGAAGTCCAGTTCCGGTTCCGGCTTGAATACAGCCCGGAGCAGGTGCGTCCGCCGGGCTAAGGAGCGCGAACGGGAGCGGGATCGTGTCCCGCCCGCCAGTGCAAAGCGTAGCAAGCAGCTGCCCAAGGATCGTGACTCCTCGACGACCACAACGGAGAGCGGTGGCGGCAATGTGGAGCCACCGGACGGTGGCTACGGCTGGTTCATTGTCTTTGGAGCATTTTCCGTGCAGTTCTGGGTGGCGGGATTGGTAAAATCCTATGGCGTGCTGTACGTGGAGATAATGGAAACGTTTCCCAGCTCAACGGCCACGGTGGCTTCTTGGATACCCGCGATTTTATCGGCTTTGTGCTTGGTCCTGGCCCCCCTGTCGAGTGCCCTGTGCCAGCGATTCTCCTGCCGGGCGGTGGTCTTTGTGGGCGGAATCTTCTGTGCCATGGGCATGATACTCAGCTACTTTGCCACCAGTCTGTTGCACTTGCTCTTCACCTTTGGCATCCTCACAGGTGAGGTGTAAATAATGTGTAAAGGCTTTCTGATACACTGATATCTGATTTCTGATTTAAAGGAATCGGCGGAGGTCTTTCCACCACGCCGGGCATCGTGATAGTCTCCCAATACTTCGATAAGCACCGGGCTCTGGCCAATGGAATCTGTGTTTCCGGCACTGCTGCCGGCAGCTTCATCCTCCCGGTGCTGATAAAGCACCTGGTGGAAAGCTGGGGCTTCCATGGCACCATCCTCATCCTGGGCGGCTGCATGCTGCACGTTTGTGTCTCCGCCACCTTATATCGTCCCATTAGCGCCTATATGGATCAAGATCAGGAGCAGGGACAGGAGGAGGAGACAGCGAAGCCCCTGAATGAAGACATCAATCCCAGCACCACGGGCATCTTGACCACCTCCACCTACTTGGACACCTGTGAGCTGGGCAGGGGCCACGAGCTAAGCGACAAGTTCATTGAGCATCTGTTTCTGGAAGAGTCCAAGAATCACCTTAACTACTATGCCAGCAAGCAGCCAGGTGAGTTCAGCTCAAGGAAGTGGTGCTTCTTGAGGAACTCCATTTGATCAGTCTCTTTAGCCCAGGACAAATCAGCTCAGGAGAGCGATGACGAGGTTAAGGACATCATTGGGGAGACCACCTTCATCAAGCCGATGAAGAAGGTGCGCAGCTCTGGGCTGCTGCACTCCGTCGAGGATTTGAGCACGGACTCCACCTGGGTGTACCGCAAGCACTCGGGCACCGACTCCAATCGAGGCAGTCGCCGGCGGCGCAATGTCTTTGCCAACGATGAGGTAATTTCCAAGATCCAGGCCCACCTGGAGAAGCCCCTATCACCGCCGAGTGTGGTCAGTCGTGGGCTGAGCAAGAGCATGGAGATACCAACGCCGGTCAGCAATCTCAGTGAACTCAAGCAACAGCCGCAAGAGCAGGCGGAGCACAGTGGCCTCACCGATTCCCAGCTGGTGGAGTCCATTGATGGTGACTGTCGCAGGGGAACTGCTGCCGATGATGACGATGACGATGATGAGGACGAGGAGCAGGGACCACGCACCTGCTGCGAGCGGATCGAGATGTATCTGGACATTAGTCTGCTACAGGAGCCGAGCTTTATACTTATGTGCCTATCGGTCACCCTGATGTCCGTTGGGTGTCCCTACATGCTGTACTACCTGCCCGCCCATGTCATCTCCATAGGTGAGGAAAATATCAATGGAAAATGGTTTTTAATATACCTTCACTCCCGCTAGGCTACAATAAAAGCGAGGCGGGCTACCTGGTGGCCATCAGCGCTGTCCTGGACTTGTGTGGTCGCTTGGGTCTCGGCTGGCTATCCGATCTGCAGCTCTTCGACCGGAAAAAGACCTACACACTGTGGTGGGTGCTCCTCAAAGCTTATATGTAGGTGGTGACACAACCTAAGAGATTTTCCTTTTTCTCTACAGCATTTTGGGAGCCGGCCTGGCCGTGCTCACGATTCCCTTTGCCAAGACCCTGATCCTGGTGGGACTCTCAGCGGCTGTTTATGGCCTGTGCCTGGGTAGTTGGTATGTCCTGATGCCCGTGCTGCTGGCAGATGTCTTTGGAACGGACCGGATCAGCTCCAGCTACGGCCTGGTGCGCATGTTCCAGAGTATTGGGGCCATCTCGGTGCCGCCACTGGCTGGACTGATGAGGGATCTGTCTGGCGACTACGAAATCTGTTTCTACTGCATGGGATCCTGCATGGTCCTGGGCTGTGCGCCGCTGATCGTGTGGTCCATCCTGGAGGCCCGCAACCATCGGTTGTTCGTGCAGCGCGAGGACGACGACGAGGAGGAGGACTGCGAGACGGCCTAGGACATGGGATAGGATATGATATAGTTGATTGCCCCCATAAAAGTTAATCGTG
The DNA here is from genome assembly GCA_008042635.1 of Drosophila nikananu. NCBI lineage: Eukaryota > Metazoa > Arthropoda > Insecta > Diptera > Drosophilidae > Drosophila > Drosophila nikananu. Next base: position 23,397 of record VNJV01003600.1, on the reverse strand, counting down.
TTTTAGTAGCGATCAATTACTAGTTGAGTTCCTGAGTTCCTGAGTTTGCAGTGTTCGAATGCCTCACCGATATTGCTGATTCTACGAAATACTATCTATCCACGAATACTATCTGTACGTTTTCATCCACAGTCATCACCCACACCATCCACTTGCTGTCTAACTATCTTGTAGCTTGTTATCCTTCCGTTCTACCGAGCATACGAGGATTTGTGAGATGAGGAAACCAAACAACAAACCAACAACTGAGCACTACAAGTTGCGCAAAAAGAACTGAGTTTAAAAAGACATGAACTACAAAATACCCGTATATAACTTTATAATATAATAGTTACGATCGTGCTACATAGTATTTCCATGCCCGACTAGCGATGGACGTGCATATATGCAGACTATTTAGTTGTAGGTTCGCATGCCCATATCAAAATCGAAAGAAATCAAAACATTACAGAAGAGGAAGGCTAACTACGTTCGGAATCGGAGGCGTGTCTTCAGAACATTGCATTACATTAACCTAGACGTAAAATAGTTGTTGTGAGACATTTACCCAAAAAGCGAATTACAAAATAAACAACAAATCAAAAAAGGGAGACTTTTTCAATGGGTGAACAATGAAGAAAATAGAAAAAATTAGTTTAAAAATGTAGACTTTTCTTTGAAGTTTTGCTGGATACCAAAATTGTTGTATGTTCGTCAAAAATATATAATAAAAATATATATCTATTTTTTTTATATACAATTTTTGTATATCCATAAAAAATTATATTAAAAACTAGTGCTTGAACTCTTATATAAACGCCATGAATGCTAACCTTTTGTTGATTCTTAGAAAGTTTCATTTAAATTTGAAATCGTTTTATTTGAACGATTTTCCAACACTGTTTATTTTTATTCATGGCTATCAATTATCGATAATTGGGGCAACTGTCGACGTTTTTGACAGTGTCAACGCTATTAGAAATATTCAGTTTCTTTTCTTTCGCTTAAAATGGGTGACGTAGATGCCTCAGATGCCTCCGTGCAACCGGTGAGCCTTAAACGCCCCCTCAACGTGGATCAGGACGATGGCGGAGGTGACCATAAGCGGGAGAAACTAGAAAACAACGGAAAAACCACAGATGCTTTGGGCGAGGACGATCCGGCCGTCAAAAACATTGAGCAGACTGCTGATGGAGGTTACAAGCTAGCCCTAAAACTGGATAAGTAAGGGCCACGGAAATGATTGGAATTTCATTTTAACCATTATCCCCGCAGGATCTTTTTCAGCGGACTAGTGGGCACTAGTGGACGCACGAAGCGATACATTCAAAAGAAGACCAAAGCACACCTATACATTCCCCCCCAGAACGGGAAATCTCAAGACGTGCTGATCAAGGGCAATCAGCGCGACCAGGTGTGCGCTGCCCTGCGGGAAGTCCGCAACCGAATTAGTACCATGCGAAAGAAGCTGAGACCCACGCACTTTCTAGCCGTGGCTCTTAACACGGGCCAAGTCCTGGAACGCTTTTCAGAACTAAAGGTAAATATGCACATAGATGTGGGAAGACAATTAACTTAATCCTCTTGCAGAAGAACATTTTGGAGGCCCAACTGCCCGGTATTAATAAGGACCTGTTCATCCAGGAGCACACCATACACCTTACCCTTGGCATTTATGCTCTCGTCAGCGACGATGATCGCCAGAGGGCTGTCAAGGAGCTGGAGACCTGCCGCTCTTTCTTGACCGACGTCAAAACTCCATTGGACTTAAAAGTCCGAGGCCTGGCGACCATGAATGAAAATCCTAGCTTTACGCGTATTCTCATCGCCAATATCGAATCTCCGGAGCTGCAAAAGTTCGCAGATCAGTGCCTGGCCCACTTTCAGACCACCGGACTGTGCGCCAAGGACAATAACGACATAAAAACCGTTAAGCTACACATGACAGTGATGAACATTCGATATCTCAAGGAGATCTGTGGGAAAAATGGCCCCAAAAGCTTTGATTCCAGCGAGATCCTGAAGCGCTTTGGCGACTTTGACCTTGGTTCAGCCCAATGCCAAGCCGTACACTTGTGCGCCATGCAGCGTGAGAATGATTTCTACAAGATTGCCGGCAGTCTGAAGTTTTAGGTTGAAGATTCGAAGACTTTAGAATAATCGAAGGCTTCAGAGAAACAAGGACCTTAGACAAATTAAATAAATCAGAAATATCACACATTTTAGAACCAAACCGAAGTCTTCAGAAGAAACAAGGACTATTGCAGACTATCAAAAACCTACTGTACAATTTTAGAATTAAATATTGTAAATTTTTTACATGCTAACTCGCTTTGTAAATAAAATTAAATACAAAGCGAGTTACCAAAAAAAAATAACCACAATGTGTGTTTTTATTATTAACAAATAAAATAAGAAATATGCTTTTGTATAATAATAATGTTAAAAATTTTTAAATAAAAGTTCCTATTTTAAATTTTTTATGATTGTAATTATGTTATTTATATTTAATATAAGCTTTTTTGAGCATTTTTTATGTTTAACAACACTGTTGATAACAACTATCGGTAGTTCGCAAAATCGATTATTTTGACAGTTCCATCGCTAATAAGAAACGCCAGTCGCTTTATTTTAGGTTTTCCCCTTAAATTGTCCAGATCTGCCAGATTTTTCCGCCTAAGATGAGCCGCGAAGTGCTAGATCCTCCCGTGCAAACGATGAGCCACAATCGCCGCTACCGCGTCAACGTTGTGCACGACGATTTTGGTGGCGCCAAGTGGAATGGGCAAAACGAAGCCGGAAAACCGGCAAGCAACACCTACCAGGAACCAGGTGAGTGCATCGTTCAGAATGTAAGCTAGAGTACCTTTTTTGACGTTCTCCTCCAGATCTCTACGGCGAAGACGATGATGAAGACGATCCGGCCGCCAACAACATTGAGGAAACTCGAAATGGAGACTTCAAGCTGGCCCTGCACGTGCCCAAGTGAGTGAGAACCGAAAGAGTAATTGAAATCTGTAATCCTAATCGGCGTGTTTGCAGGTCCTTCTATGGCGGACTGATTGGCCTCAAGGGCTCCACGAAGCGTCGCATTGAGGAGGAGACCAAAACCGAGATCTACGTTCCACGTCAGAACGAGCAGTCGAACGATATACTGATCAAGGCCAAGCAACGCGATCGGGTGTGCGCTGCTCTGAGACAAATCCGTCACCTTATTGGCTCCCTCCGCAAGAAGATGAAACCCACGCACTTCCTTGCCGTGGCCCTGAACACGGGCCAGGTCCGGGAACGCTTTGTAGAGCTTAAGGTAAGTAGATATCAATTTGGCGGTGATGTGGGAGACATGGTTGGTTATCCTCTTTATTTATTTTTCTCCAGAAAAACATTTTGGAGGCCCAGCTGCCCGGCATTGATGAGGAGCTCTTTATCTCTGAGCGCTGCATTCACCTTACTCTGGGGGTCTATGTGCTCCTTGATGACGATGAGAGGCAAAGGGCTCTCAAGGAGCTGGAGGCATGTCGCTCCCTGCTGGCAGGTTTAAAGACACCATTTGAGTTGAAAGTCAAAGGCCTGGAAATCATGAACGATGATCCGAGCTCTACGCGCATTGTTTACGCCCACATCGAGTCCCTGGAGTTGCAAAAGTTCGCGGATCAGTGCCTGGCCCACTTCCAGACCACCGGACTGAGCGCCACAGACAATAACGATCGGGAATCCATCAAGCTCCACATGACTGTGATGAACAATCGCTATCGCCAGGAGGTGATGAAGTCCTCAAACAGCTTCGATGCCCGAGAAATCCTTAAGCGCTTTGGCGACTTTGACTTTGGCTCTGCCCAGTGCCAGGCCGTGCACTTGTGCATCCTTAAATCCCGCGGGGAGGATGATTTTTACAAGATCACCGGCAGTCTGAACTTTGAGAATGCAGAATCAAAGACTTCGGCAGCATAGATGCGTTCCATTATCAGAGATTTAACTATTTTGTATTCCTTACTTAAAAAACAATTGAAGTGCCGCCTGTGATTTGGAAATAAATGAGAATAAAACAAAAATTACACATATATATACGATTTATTTGTCGAATATCAATGCCCAAATCGGTTTTGTATATATCTTCTGGATGCAACTGGACTGCATAACACCAAAGTGTGTCTTGTTGTGCCTGTCTTGACCATTTACTGGCCGTAACCATTGAAACAAATGTGCGCTGGCTGAGTTATCGCTCTTACGGTTACAGTGGTTCTGCTCTGCTCTGTTCTCATATTACAATAAATATAAAAATATATATATATGTATATAGTTCCATATGTGATGAGGATTTGTGGCGAAATCGTTTATTATAGGTTCTAACAAAGAGGAGGGGAGGTTATATAAAGTGCGTGCTTAAAATCTACGGAGTAGGAGGAAGCCACAAGTGGAGGACACCGACATTTACAAAAGAAAATTACAAATAGAAAAAGGTGGAAGGGTATGCACACATGTAGAGTATATATAGTGGAAGCAAACTGGACAGACACTCCCTCTGTTCCATACAAAGTTGGAAATAAATTGAGTATCAAAAAACAACACTTGACGGCTTACTAACTAACTTGAACTACACACGACTTGCTTTGCTTTTTCGCTTATTACTTTTGTCAATAGCTTCAGTCTAACGTTAAGATTTGCTTGACTTTTTATTCGTTTTGTTTTTGCTTTTGTTTTCCGCGTTTTTAGCTCGAAGAGGATTTCATTGGTTCTACTTGTTCTCTTTCCGTTTTGGGCGGGATTTCAACTACAATAGATAGTTAAGATGCTGGAAAATTGAGTTTAGTTCGCACATAGACTATATGATAAACATTTTAACATATATATACACATACATATATGCGTGGATGAGTTCTCAATTAAAAGGCGAGAGGCCAATAGGGCGTTCCAAAGCTTTGACGGCCGAGTTCTTGGTCTTTTGCTAGAGATATAAATCATATAAAAAAATCATTCACCTCATATTAGGGTTGTATCGGGTTCGAAAATGTAGCAAAGTTTAAAATATGCAAAAATTACATTAAAAGGTAATCATCGATACTATCGAAAAAATATCCAAAATTTTTAAAAATCGTTATAAATAACATTTCTGATAAGCTCTTTATATTTATTTCCAAGAATAATAGTTGGATCTAAGTTTGTGCTTTTCTTTGGCAGAATTTCAATAAATCTAATAGCGATTTATTGCAAATATACTTATATTTTCTGTCTTTCCTGCGATATCATCCCCAATCTCCCAGTGTAAAAACAGGATATGTATGCCAGATAGCTTTAAAACGCTCTATTCACGCCTCTTGCCACGGGGTCTTAACAAACAAACACCTACAAAACGTACATATACAATACATAGATTTGAATTCTTTTTGGGTAACAACAATTAGAGTTTCGGTGCACATTTAGTTAAATTTGAACATAGGTTGGTCTTGGCTGCTGACTGTTGTGTGTCGATTACTTATTTATTATTTGGCTAATTCGTGTTATTAGACAATTACCTCAGTTACAGTAGTGTACTTCATGACTATCAACTAGAACCACTCTCCGATCTAAAAGTGTCGTCTGCATCCTAGATGGTGTGTCTGAGTGTATATTGTGTGCGTATTTGATAAATCTCTCTCAGTTCAATCTGCTAATCAATGTGCCTCCATTCCCTGCCGTCTTTCCCTGGCATCTTTATCATTATCATCGTTGTTGTTGTTGGTATTAATTTTCCTGTTGCTTATCAGTTGCCCCACACTTGCTGTTAATCGCTGCTACTATTTGGCATGGCCATTGCTGAGCACCGCCGGCAGCACATTGGCCTGCTGCACCACCGCATTGATGACATCGATCTCCTTCTTCAAAAAAGGAGCGGCGCCGTTCTCCTCAAGCTCGTTGGCGGCGGATGAAGCATTCCCGGTAGCATCTAAGCCATTGTCATGAACAGAGGATATGATGTTGCGTTTGCGTAGACCTCCTCCCGACACGGCGGAGTCCAGGGTAGCGCCAGAGTTGCTGCCGGGCAGCTTTAGCTTGGGGAACTCAATATCGCGCATCAGATCGTTCTTAAACTCCACAATGCCGCTAACGGTCTCGGTCACAGTCTTGTCGATAAATTCCTCAATGTTTTTGGTCTCCGCCTCGAACTTCTCCTTTAGTTTGCTGGACAATTGATCCATCTCGCACTGGTCATGGGGCACGCTGACGGCGTCACGGGCGCTCGGCATCGGCATCTTCTCCAGATGTGGCTGCTGCTGCTGTGGGTGACGTTGTCGAAGATTTACATTGTTCGATTGCTCGGTTGGCTGTTGTTCTTTTGTTGTTATGTTGTGTGATGATGAAGCAGCAGCAGCAGCTGGCTGCTGGTGTGTTGGCGTGTTGACTTTACACTGATGAGCATGCTTGTCCTCCTCCTCCACCTCCTCATCCTTGTTGAGATCATTGCCAGCGGTCAAGGTTGCAGCTGCTACTGTTGAGGCCGTTACGCGACTGGAACTTTCACTTGCCGCCAGCTGGACGTTGGAGCCTCCGTTGGCCGCTCCAGCACGAGACCGGCGCTCGCCGCGAATAAACTTGGGTAAAATAAATATGGTCACTAGTGAAATGATGTGAAGGCACAAATAAAATCTCAGGTACAATTTGATGCTGCCCTGTAAAGCGAAACAGAATATGGAGTCGGTTAAATATTGTTGATCTTTGTGGAGGAAAGTATAGAAAAAATTATATATGCATATGGGGTGATTTGGAGGAAAGGGAAAGAAATATCCTGCAAGTATGGAAAGTTTGTAAGCCATTATATTCTATGAATCCAGCAATTAAATAAGGATTTCATTTCATGCGAAGAACTATTAAAATCGAAATTAATAAGGAAATTTGTTGAAATTCTTAATAATTAGCTTCTTAACAATCCATCGGAATTTGAGGTAATTTTGGGAAATAATTTAATTTTACAACCACTTCTCCAATATACTAACCATAAATTCAAGCAGAACGAATGGGAATGTGGCGTAGCCCAGGACGACGCGTGTAATCAGGCAGGTGAGGATGTCGTAGAACATCCTGGTGACCTGAGTGCTCTGGAAGCGATGACGGAAGAGTCGCCGGCCGGTGCGCGCTGCTGTCACAACGACAGCGCCAGTGGCGAAGGTTAGGTAGTAGCCCGGATAAAAGCCGTGCCAGACGGCGCTAAGGGCAAAGGTGAGAAGTGTGCCATACTTGAGGGGCACTCGCTCATAGACAAGCGTTCGTAGCCAGCGATTGGTGCCGCAGTTCCAGTTGTTGATGGCATCGCGCATGTTTGTTGAAAACTATAACAAAAATGAAATTTTTGAGTATCAAAGAAAGCTGCACAAAAAGAGTATAACAATCATTATTACTTACCTCAAACGATAGCACATTTATGTTGGATATCAGGTCCCATTTGGGGTTGCCATCCTTATCGTAACCGGTGAAACCTAAACCTGAGTTGTTGCATATGGCGTCCGCTAGGAGCCAGGCATGATAATACTTAAAGCGTATGCAGGTGGTAGCCATCATGGCGTACCAGTACTTGTAGACCATGCTGGTATTGTTCAGGAAGTCATCCTCTTTCATGTCTTTCACGGGATATAGTTTGACGAACTTCATGAATATGAAGGCGCACACCAGACTGCCGACAACTTTACGTATGACCGCTTTCGTAGGTGAAGGTTCCAGGACCACTTCCTTCTTGCTGTTATCCAGATTGCCCTGGAAAAAGGAGGCATTTCAAGTCAGTAATCAATTTATAAAACTCCTGAGATCCATTATAATTAAAAATAATACAAATTACTTTATAACTTTATTTGTGGGATTTAAAAAAGGGCTTTAACAGCTCTGAATAAAAAGAACGATGCATTAATTTTGCATTAACCTTTTCTTTTACAATTAGACCTCTTTCCTTTGTGAAATTTACATTCAAAAGTGTCATAACCCAAATATGGTAATAAGGCATTGCACCTTGGCTAATGAAATTACTGCAGTGACTGTTATGAAACCACATTAAATGAACTTACGTTGCCTGGTGGACTGCTCAGCAGATTGTAGCCCTCCACAAAGTCAATGTAGTCCTTGTAAAAGACAAGAGGACCCGCCAGGATGCTCGGGAAGTGCCACACATAGGAGAAGTACTCCAAAGCCGTGGGCATTTTACGAATGGCATGGTACTGCTGGGCCTTGGTGAGGTCCTGTAACAAGAAGAAATGTTATACCTGGCATGCGGTAAACTGAATCACTAAAATACTCACCTCATCCCGTCGCACAAAGCCATCGTGGATGCTGAAGGCCAGGCTGGTAACCTTCTGTGTAATGATCATTAGAGGCCCGGTAATGTCCAGGGCATAGGATCCATAGTCATAGACCTGACGCATCAAATGCACGCACAGCAGATAGCTCATGGCCACCAGCAGAACGGCTCTGCAGAAAAAGGTCAGGACAATTAGCTTGGACTTGGATACATGAAAGACAAGTAATTACCTTTGAACAATGCGTGGATCCTGGGTGCGGATGACAATGTAGCATATCGCCGGCAAACCGGCGATGTGAATGGCCTGCTGGCCAAAGCAAAAGTAGCCAAAGGCCAGGCCAATCGATAGGGCGAAGGTGTGCCTTAACTTGCTGGACACCTTCGAGGGATGCAGCACGGACCGGAAGAGCGAGGCCAGGAAGAGAGCCGATATTTGGCAGAGTAAAAAGTTTACCTGAAAGAAGAGTATGAATTAGAACATATAATAAGTTGCTTTGATTTTAGTTAATGAAACAAATAAACAACAGAGAATAGCTATGCCCCCAAGGCGCATTTAAAATATGTCATTGATTAAAGTCATTGACTCGCTGCACATACTTGTTGGCAATCAAATCGTTAATTAATGAACATGATTACGTATAGCAGATTAAATGGACGATTTGATTTTCGCTGTGCTGCGCCAAGCACTTTGTTTTAATAATAGCACAATTTTGTACGGCAAACAGCTCGTAATTGTGTCGGGTCCTCCTGATAGGCGATGATAAGAGTGACTCGGAACCATAAGCCCTGGCATCCGCTTGGCTTTCAAAGTGTTTGGGTGCCCACCACCCAGTCGGCTTAGGTTTGGTCCCACTTCTTATCATCCCTTATCGGGGACAGTGCTAAATGCGTTTTAAAGAAAGCGTCAAGAGCAATTGATATCAATTAACTGCCTGATATCATGCCTCAACACCGGTACTAATTTGGGGCAATCGTTGTTTATTCATTGGCACGGCGCATGGCTCGTGCGAAAAAGGCAAATGAGTGTAGCATAAATTAGCCATTTCAATTACCCTTTCTAGCTCAATGACAACCGACAGCTGGCAAAGGGCAGCCATGCATATATCGGTCGTTTTTCGCCAAGATCTCTTTGAGCACAACCCGGCATCGCAATAGAAGCCAAGGCCATTGGGGGGTCAGCGGGGCGCACATTGATCACAACGCGTGATCGTGATCACCGATCGCCCATGATCAAGTGCAATGCTCGACAGTCACTGGTGGCCGCAATTCTCTGGGGGGATGCTGATGTTCTCTCGAATTACAATTGCAAATCTAGAGCGACACGTGACGGCTGCATGTGCCTCGGTTCGGTAGATGGGTCCAAAGATCTCTTTGCGAAGTGCTTACTAAAGCAAGATTTAAAAATTAAATAACCACAAACAGAACCAATAATTTAAATAAATTTGAACATTTTATGGTAAGCGGAATTAGTTAAGTGTACTAAATAAACAATACCCACAACATGTTCATAGGAATTGTCAACATTTTCTTTAGCATATTCTCTTTAGGCTTCAGTCATTGGGTATCTCCTAGTCGGTCTCATTGAAAATTGATATTTATGTAATTGATTTGTAGGGGTAAACTTTAATAGAAACTCAGATGGCAGATGCTCTAATTATTTACATCTTCTGTTCCTATCTCTGCATTATGTTTGGCATCTTAAAAGTTCCCCTGCTGTCGAATTTCACAAAGGAGGGGGTACACTTCACCAGTCCGTCGATAACATGTACTTGCTTTATAGATATACTCGCCTACATTATCTGCCTTTGTGTATCGGGAAGTAGCACCCACAAGCGTACACACAAAGGGGCCACGTATCAAAGGCCCCACAGAACTCACGCCATAGGTCAGAAATAAAGGCGGCCCTGGAACGATGTCTGATAACCAGAGATAAGTCGACTCATAACAATGAGGTCCGACCGATATACATACAAGGCTCTCTCTCTCTCTCTTGGCCACCAATTTAAGATTAAAGACTTGGGGGAAATCAAGCTGATTACAAGGTGAATCACTCACTGATGGCCAGAAGAATAGCCATCGAAAGAGCAGTTTTCCCATTCGGACGCATGTTGTAATCATCATCGGAATACTGAAGACCGAATACCTCATGCGCAATAAGTTGGTTCGCATTGCTGCTGCTGTGGGAAACCGGTTATCGCTTGCCTCAGCCAACATCTATATGGCTAAAAACCCAAGCACAGAGCCAAACGAAAGGAAAATCTTGCTCAAGAATTATGTTTTCAGACTTGGAGCACAGGGGAACTAACACAAGAAGGGCAACAAGTGGATGAGCATGAACAACTTGTTGGTATGAAGTAGGAGAAAAACCTCACTGGCGGAAAATGTGGATTACAGATTTAGATATTTTCCTAAATTTCGGCACAAGAAGAAAATAGGTGATAGGATATAATTCTTGCTGGTCATAAAAGGGGACATGTCTGTTAAATTACTTCCAGCTTTACTACAAATTTTTATTCCAGTGCAGGACAGCTGGGATTCGTACCATAAACTACATGATGCGAGTCGAGTATGCGGAAGAAGGGGAAGTCATCTTCCAAGCTTGAGGGCATCACTGAGGCTTTTGTCTCAAGTCTGAGGCTTGGCCAGGGGGACGGGGCGAATCACATAATAAGTACACAGACATACCGAGGGTCTCCGGTGGGGGCCTCGAACACACGGCTCATGTGTCCGCGCCCCAAGGTGAAATAATTAAATCGAGCATGAATTCAGGTGCACACGACCAATCGAATTTCAGGGCACGCAAAATGACTTAAAGCCACAATGTGAATTCCAATTACAAGGTGCTTCTCCTTGCCAACATCCTGCGGGGCGAACACTACTGCTTGTAGTTCAAAGAAATTATAGCAAATATTGTCTAATGGCAGAGAAAACAGTTTAAAATCAAATGTGGAGATTCCCCCCATCTTCACACTCCTTGTGCATTGTGTGTGGAAGCTACATAAGTTATGAAAATGCCAAGATAAGATGTTGCCATGGTTCCGTTTTGTTCCGGTTTATTCCAACCAGCAACAATGCAATGGGGCCTTGCAAGTGCCGAGCCAGCAATTTGCGTGGGCTCATCTGCCATTGTTCACAGGGATTCCATTCCTTAGCTGGTCTTAAAACGTGCGTCTTAGTCCCTATTCGCATGCCGGCTTTGTGGTTATTTACCACCAGATGAACTTGTGGGACAATTAAATATTGCACTGCATTATTTGTATAATAATATTATAATACCATCACAAGGCATTATTATGCTTCTTCAGGGTATTTTAATTTTATTCAGAAGCTTGCAACACAGAAAATGAGTCCATTTACAGGAACAGATTTAATATTATTACAGAAAGTATAATGTGTTTTAAAGTGGAGTGAAAATGTTGTACTAATTCCATTTTAATAGCACTCCAACCTGGTAATAAACACCGCAAAGTAACTTGTTTATAGTCGAAAAGCAATCTGTAAAATACACTGTTCTAGCTAATCATTAAATTGTTGCATTTTTTTTTTTTTTTTTCTAAATATAGTACCCATAGATATCCGATATGTCAAGAGGCATCAATCAAGAGGGATGTGGGAAATGCAAACAAACATGCGAGAACCGCACACACACAATTTACTATATATTGGCAATGGAAACAAACCATAAATCATTTGATTAAAACGCAGCACTCTCCCTCTTGCCAAATATTGTGCGAAAAAAGAGTAATATAATAAATAAATAAATAAAAAGAGAAGGAGGGGCGCCAATGCGCGTACCGAAAGGTGGCGTGATCACTAAAAATAAAACAGTAAAAGAGCCGGCAAGAGAAATACCCAGCAAGAGGCGAGCGAACATACGATAAAAAGCAAAAGTTATAACTTAAAAGCAAGAAGATGGCAGACAAAGGAGCATTGCGAAATGAGTTAAGAATGCAGAGATATGGAAATCGCTTTCGGAAACAGCCAAGCAAAACAAACGAACCGAAACAAAAAATAAAAACGAAAGTAATTAACTCGTTCTGTCACGCTGATGATTAATCCAACAATAAATCAGCGCGGATTTGAGACCGATATGCTGCAAATACAAAAGTCAAAAAAGGGTATGCAAACAACCGTTAGATGGGCGCCAAACAGCTGTCAAAAGCAGAGGGAGAAAAATAAAACATAACGCCGAATGCCAAAGCAGACGACATAAACACCACAAAAAGCAACGGGTTCAAGCAACTGCGACACCCCAAAGCTCAAGGTCACCGAAGCGATATCGTATAATCTATGCATATATTGCACACAGAGCGTGGTAAAGGGGGAGCTCAATAACTGGATTTGTTCTCTCAATTTCTCTATTTTGCTCTGTAATTCCGAACTGATATTTTCTTCAATTTAATTTTGATCGTACCGCTCAATCCGGTTTAAAAAGACTCCTCCCCAGGTCGGCAAGGCAAACATTGAGAAATACGTAGTATTATTATTAAATGTATACACAAGTAAAACAGGCACACCAGCGATGAGTTGTTTATTAATGTTTATTAATAAAATACTCTCAGAGAAAAAGCACAAGTCCGGTGGAAATACTAAGAGCGAGGTTATTTCAATTGTTTTTAAACTTAAGAAAAAATATTTGATCAAATTCTAAATTTCAATCGTAAAAATGCCTCAGTTTTGATCAATTTGAAAGTGAAAGATTACAATCAAGTTTATCAGTATAATCATGAACATTTTGTAAACTATAATATTTAAGAAGTAATATTTAGTAACAATGATTTAACCTTTTTTGTAAGCTTTTAAAGTAGTTAATACATACTACTAAGCTTAGGACATATATTTTTTTATAATAATAAAAGTGTAACTAATATTTTAACCCCCATTAAGTAAAGGAGAAGCGCGACGGCGTGGGATGAAAAGTTCAGATAGGCAAACAAACTAGTGAGTATAAACCGCAACCGACCGGCCGGTACTGGGTCTGACTATTAACGCCACTCGAAAGGCTGCAGCACTGTCCCCTGCATAAAGATCACTACAACGAGTACAATATAGATTTAAGTACTATATAGTAGATGCCTTGAACATGAGGCAATTCCACGGAACAATCGCCCAATTCACCGGCATTTTGCGCAGTTGCGTGCTACGGCCTTCGTAGCGAATAAGCGTAATAAAATGTAAAAAAAAAAACGAATAAAGTATCGGGTTCAGCGGTTCATACAAAAAAATTGTGTCGTCGCCCACCCGAAAAACCTCTTTCGGAAAAAGCACTACAAAGAGTAAATACTCCCTATACTAACATTTTAAAATCAGAAGCTAACTTTATAGGTGTTTGACTTTCAAATCAAATAGATTAGGGAAATTACACTGTTAACACAATTCTTTTTCCCGTATCCACATGGTAATAAAAAAAAAAGGTGATGAGGAAGAAAAGCATTACGTGGAATTTCTATAGAAATCAAGCTTTGTTTAACTTTAAGAAATACGTTTAAGTAATCTTTTACTACTCCCTTCACTTCTTTTGTCCCTCTTACCGAGGGAGACCCGTATTTGGCGACTGACTCATTTGGACAACCATCAGCTGAGCGAAAACGACTAAAAACAGTGCTCACACTCACACAGTCTAGCTGTTGCTGATATTTGTTTGCAAACAAAAGAAGCGCTAAAAATTCAATTATCTTTCAGGGAGGCAACAGATATATAGATGAAGAGAAGTCAAATTGGATTTCGAGCACTTTTTCTTTTTTGATAAAGACAATGGCCAGATAGCAGCTGGAAGTAAGGTGAGTTTTCTTGCGGTGTCTCTCGGCCACCGTGTGTGTGGGTTTTGCGGCTGCCTTACATCGGATGTTGGTATTAGGTCATCGGAATTGAAAAATATGACTAGTGTGCGCCGCGGTGGTGATTACGTGTGTGTGTGTTTGTCACTTGATTTGGGCCAAAAAATGCCTCCTCTCCGAGTGAATCACAATTCTATCCGGCGCCGTCAGCTGCAGTTATGCAAATCACATTGCGGCAAGCTAATGGATGCATGAGAGGGGTCTAATATATGGCCAAAGAGGGGTAATGTGACGGGGCTAAAAGCCAGACAAGTAACTACTATATGTCTGTGTCCTCACACCCCACTATTAAATGATGCAAAACATTTCAAATTTAACGAAACCAACGATGCGTCAGGCAATTATTTCAAAATTTAACCCTAGAGGAAGCGTGCGGCATGGAAAATTCCACTATTCCTTCCCAAACTGATAAGCTTTATTCACACAATTCAAGTTGTCTAAATTTAATTATTATGATGAAACCGCAACTACAACAAAGTAGGGGGCCAACGGAGGCAAGTGCCAAATTCGATTAGCTGCCAAATGTGGCGAAAAAATAACATAATAAACACAAGCAAATCATTACAAATTTCGCGGATGAGGTGTTTACTCGATATAATAAATAAATAATACATTTCAAGGTTCAATCCAGGGTTTTAGATTATTTGCAGTAATTTTTAGGGAGACTTCACTGTATATAGGAAAATTACGTTATTTTGGGCCATCGACAATGCATTTTTTTACCCGAAACGTTGCCAGGTAAGTGTATTACTAGTTTTGCAGCCAACAAATGATACAAGAATCCTTTGTTTTCATTCTACCTGGAGGAAACCCAGATTCCCAGCTTCCCAGAGTAAAATCCGGATTTCTACAGCGTCACACGCACTCACACAAGTATGTACACAGCACGCACACGTGCACACGCCCGTTCCGGTGCGAAGGAGTCGGGCGGAGTTCGGGGGAGGTAAAAGAACAAGGAACTCTTTGAAACAGGATTACTTACCAAATCCACGGAGAGCCCCACCATATCCGCCAGCCATGTGAAGGTCCGGCTGCCGCCGTACATATCATTCTCGATGAATTTCGGCGGTTCTAGCATTTTGCCTTCTGTTTTCTTTTTCCGTTCTTTCCCGTTGCTACTAGCTGTTGTTGTTGTCGCTGCTGCTGTTGCTCTTTTTATTTAGCGATTCATTTGAGAAACTTCGCGGCTCACGGTCACTACTATTTCTGGATCGCCACCGATCGAGGTCCCGCTCTGGTGGCGGAGAGGGGCGCGCGCGGGCGTTCACTTATAATTTTTTAATTTTGCAATAATTTTGGAAGTTTTGTCGCCTTTCTCGCTCGCGTGCTGTCATCAATGTATCGAAATTTTTTTTTAAGGATGATATTTTTATATCACGATTTTTTGTTAGCCCAAATATCGATATTGCAATATTAATATCGATGTTTTTGCCATGTTGCAAGGCGTAAATGTAAAATACAAGTCTACACGCTTACTACAAAAATGGTGTAGAATTTCCTATTTAAAGTCCAATCGATAGGTAAAATGTGGTCGAATTCTCCAAATCCGTAATAAAAAAAGAGGTTTGAGTTGCGGCTCTACGTTTGAGATATCGTTATTTTATTTCATCGAAACATAACATTGGTATAACCTATCGGTACTATATCCCAGGGCTGAAGCAATTTCGCGAACCCATCTCTATTCTGCGCATCTCAGAGAACTTCTGCTTTTCTGGAATTATTATCAAATAAATCAAACTGCAAAATGTTGGGCCGCAGCAGTGTGATTGCACGCAACTTCTCCCAGTCGATGGTCCGCTTCAGCGGCCATGGCGGCGTTCCCGGCGAGGTGAGTGGATTGATATCTTCATTTTCCATGGGTTACATAATTCCCGTGACCACATAATCCTGCCGGAAAATCAATCAACTTTGTGAAAATTCTTGTTTTCCCTGCAGAACCTGCCCTTTGGTCTGACCAACAAGTACAGGATCACCGCCCTGTTCACCGTCGGCTGTGTTTTGGGCTTCGGAGCGCCCTTCCTGATCGTGAGGCACCAGCTGCTGAAGAAGTAAGGCGATTATAGCAACAACAACAAATGTAAGGTTAGTTATTTAGAATTTCCTTGTTAAGCCATTATTTACACTATTTGTTGTTTTTTTCAGATGTAGCCTTGCTTGCGGAGGCCATGGCAGTGTGTTACAGCTTAATTTAAGTGGAAAGTGGAAACGAAATAAAGTTACCCCATAACCGAGAACCCGAAAGGATGGGGTATATTTTCTTGGCCGGGCATAAGGAAGAGGTATTCGTAAGGTGGAGCAGGTGTTTGGAGAGCTGTAAAGGAGGCTTACCTAAGGGATATAACATTCTTCGCGGATACTTTTAAAGAAGAATTTAAAAAACTAAAGGTACGCTTTTTAGCTATTTTCGCCCATTCTAAGATTGAAATATAGTCGGGCTCCGATCTTGAAACCTTGGATTATAATTAATATAAACAGTAGGCAGTGAATCCAGCAATGTCAATAGCTTGTCAAAAAGCCAAATAGAATCGTCAATGACTTTTTATTTGGTCCGCAAGCAAGTAACTATTTCTGTTTCAAAAAGCAAATATTTACAAATTCAATAATGTGGCCTGCACTGCGCCTTCCGATTCGTAAAGTTTTCGGACCGCTAACTCGTCAAGGACATGGCTACTCAGGCGGTTGTCCTGGAGTGGTAAGTGCTTTTTGCAAACAATCGAATTGTAACTAATCTGTTGGCTGTTAGAATTTGCCCTTTGGCATAGACAGTCCAATCCGCTTTACATTGTGGTACACGATTGCGGGAATTTTGGGCTTTGGCGCTCCCTTTTTAGTTGTTCGTCACCAGATGCTGCGCAATGTTACCGATGATGAGCCGTGAGTAGTGGCAGAGGTGCCTAATCTAATCAAGGTATAGTTTAAACCGGTTTCCCCTACAGCAAACCAGAGTAAAACCAAGGATGATCCTAGTAAAGATTTAAATTAAACAAGCGCCAATAAAATGATAAATGTAGAGCATTGCACATCAAATTTATTGTCGTATCTAATTGTTAACAATCGGCTTTTGTGGGTTTATATGTTCTTTTAATTACTTTAGCTAAACATTATTCAGTATTCAGTCAAGGAAATTCGTTAATTAGACTAGGCTAAGCCTCAGGGCTTTGACTACAGCTCCTCCTTGTCATCGAAGTTGTACTCCTCCTGGATGGGCGATTCATTGCAGTATTTGGCCTGCTCTGAGCAGATCTTAATGTCCAGATCATTGCCCAGCTCCTCGGCCTGGAAAGCATTAATAAAGGCCTCGTCATTGTCCTCGAGGACTTCGTTACAGAAGTGACCCAGGCTCTTGTTGAGGTCCCCGTCTTGGACAAAGTCCACCAATGAAGAGTCGGGATTCATCTGTCCGTTAACGATCATCTTAAGGAGTGTGAATTTGCCATTGCTTTTGTAGGTGGCCTTCAGGTAGTCGTCCATTTTTTCACCTAAAAAAATGAATGGGGAGTTAGTTTCAATTGGCAATCTTATCATATTTTGTATGCCACTTAAAAGGGCGATAAAGAATTTAAGTAAATCATAAATAATTGTAGGAATAGCTATTATTTATGCTACTCACATATCTTTTCCATCAGTTCTGTGAGGAACATCTCCGACTTGATGAGACGAACCCGCTTGCTAATTGAGTTCCCCTGGGCATCCAGCCGGAAGCCACTCACATCGGCCATCTTATGGGGATCCTCCTTGGCTATCGCCTCCTCCAGTTCCGTTACCGTGGCCTTGCACACTGCAAGATATGATTACCATTAGCCACAAGAGCCAACAAGTGGAACAGCCGCCTGTTGCTGAACTGAACTCTACGTACCGTGACACTTTACCTCCTGCGAGGTGAAGCTGTAACCCTGGGCCAAGGCTAGTAGGCCGAACAGGATTAGCGTCTTTGCCAGCATCGTTTCTATTGAGTAATTAACAAATATATACTGCGAAAACTAATTAACAATTGCAACCACGTCAGCAACACAGCGCGTTCGGTTTGAAAATGCGGTGTTGATAATGTCGTGAGTTGTATTTACGGCGACTTAAGAGCGACGTGGTTTTTGTTGCCCGGCTGCAGAGCGATAAGTATTATTCTAGTTAATTTATTCCGTCGACAGGGTGGCGGCGGGAGAACGGTGGGTCGAGGTCACTTGTCTTCGAAAAATACCCACGAGAAATTCTAGTAAATAATTTCTACGAAACCTTAGGAATTACTATCGGTTACTATCGGTCTATCGATAGTTGGCTCTTGTGACAGAAATATTTTTAAGGTGACCCTTTTAACATTTAAATTTTAAGTTTGAATTAAAAAAAGGTTAGCTGTATTTTTAATACATTTAGGAAAAAAATTAAATTGCGAACTTTTAGTTTGGTTAAAACCAATTTTTAAAAGGATAAAAGGCTATCGTTTTGATACCCCGTAATTCGATATTTATCGGCGCGCAACCTTTGAAATTTGGCATGCCAGCATCTCAGAAGAAAGTAAAATTAGTAGAGATTTCTGAGTACGATTCGCACTATATTTTCTGTCGCCTTTCTCTGTTTGCTCTCGCTCATCTGCCATTCAGAGATTATGCTATAAAGCCCGCTGATAAGCGAAGACTCAGTGCAAGTGGAGAATTGCTCGCGAGCGGTTCTCTATGTTGTTTTGCTCGGAATGTGAATGCATTCGAATCGTGTAATTAACCGGCAAAACGCTCGTAAATTGACACAAGCCCACAACTCGGTCGCGTTCGGCGATAATTTCCACATACTCTTATTAACCAATGTAATTGGCGTTAATTAAGTGTCTCGTGTATATATCTCACACTCTCTGGCTGCGTATTTCCTCCATTTTTCCGTAGTTCCGATCGTTTATAGAAGTCTGTGTTCGCTCAGTTAATTGATAAGACTTTGCCTTATTTATATAGCAAAAAGCTATAGGAATCGGAAATGCAGCTGGTATACCTTAGTTGGTATACGTCTTTTTGGAGCCCCCTTTTGCTGCCCCGGCAAAACAGAAATTGTAGTAATTGAACAACGTTCAGAGATAACAGATCATTCATAGAAAACTGTCTGGATGAGGTCTAGAAAACTTTCTATATAGATTTCGGTTGATTTTTAAGCTAACTTGTGAAGATTATGTTGTAAGAAGATTTAAAATACTCAAGACCACCATTTATTTCTTATCTGAAGGTATATGCAAATTTTCAATAGCATTTGCATCTCCCACGAGAGCATACAGCCATCTTTTGTCTGTTGTTACAAATAGCAGAACAGCGATCGATTGAGCAAGAGGCACGCTTTAGGCGTCCTGGCTTCTGGAAGGTATTCCCTGTATCCTGTTCAAGGAGATGTCCTTGTGCATCCTCCCTGTGAAGTGGTTCCGCCTGAGCCAGATAAACCGCCGCCAAAGCTAAAGCCAGGAAAAATGCGATCTTCATGTTGGGAAATCGAACTACACACTGTTCTGGTTCTAGTAGTGACAGTCGTCTTTTATAGTTATTCGATCGTCTACCGGTTTATGATAATCATTCTATATACGATGTAAGAGCTGGAGATATTCCTGTTTTGATATATTGTTTTATTTTTAAAGATCTACGGAAAATAAACTATGCTATAGTCATTTCCGCTAAGTGCATAAATAGACACTGACCGGTTGTTATGTGACTTTAAAAAGAAAAAAATTTTATTAGAATCTTTTCTTCTCAAAGTTTCTTCTTTAGGTTGGAATTTCTTTTTTTAAATTCAAAGTAAATAATACCCTCAGAGCTTTATAAATTTTAAATAAATATCTTAGTTTAACAAATAAAATAGTTATAGGTTTTTATTTATTTTTTAATATTTAATTTTCGGTCAAGATTGCAAAGTTTATTCCCTCATCTGATTCAAGTTAACGTCGGCACACGCAGACAGCTTTATCATTGCAATATCCACCCTTATTCCCTCTGGCGACACAGTGGGCAGCGCAGGCGGTATGGTTCCAGTTCCACTTGGAAAGCAGATCGCAGGTGGCACGCTTCTGGCGACTATGCTCCGGTACGGCCTGGTCGGCAATCAGCTGCGCCTCTCCCAGGACAGAATCCTGGAGAGCCTCCTCCTTAACGGGTTGAGCTTGCACCAAGCAAACCACCAAGACGAGGGCTAGGGCCAGGCACACGATGAACTTCATGATGGAATATCAGTGGGAATACTGCTGTGACTTGTGGTGGCCTCGTTGGGCTTATATAGCGATCTCGCTGGCAGATCGCTTTAGCCAAGGGACTCCCCAATGTATTGATAAGTTATTTCCCCATTGTCGCAATTGTCGTCTTTAGTATGCAGGAGCACACGCACGTATGGGGGATTTTTTTTTAACCGAACCTCAGACAATAGGAATAAATCCCCGCCAGGGTACTATTTCATTTTGTCTTAAGATAAGAGGGAAAATTTATTTTTAAGATCGATATTTGCATACCTCTGTCTCATTTTTCACGCTGAGGCAGATTTAAAATAATGAAAATGGATAGGCAAATGGATAGGGTTACAAAATGTAGAATTTTAAAATTTTATTTGTTGTTTATTCTAATGAAGTATATTTGCTGCGGAATATATATTTTTCAGCTTTCGCTTTGTATATTTTGTTTATCTTTGTAATTACATGTTTTTTTTTTAGTTTCCTTAGTTTTGAGTATGGCACTGACAGTTTCCTTTCTTGCAGAGACCAGTCATTCCCTGTCGGGCACAAAAAGCAGCACAGCGCAAGGTTGAGCAATTGGCACGCTTCAGGCGTCTTTGCTGGCTCAGCTCCTGTAGGGAACTAAGGTTATCCTGCTCCTGTTCTAGGGTTAATTCCTGGGTATCCTTCGCTGGTAGAGGTTCCGCCTGAGCCACATAGAATGCCGCCAGCACTAGTGCCAGGAAAATTGTGATCTTCATGTTGGGAAAGTAAAATAAACACTGTTCTGGTTGCTAATAGTGACAGTCGTCTTTTATAGGTTATCTAGATTAGCAACCGGTTTATGATAATCAGCTCTATATATGATATAACAGTTGACGTTTTTGCTGATTTGATAAACTGCATTCTTTTTTAAGGTTTCCGGAAAATAAACTATGCATTATGCGCATGCTTAGACAATATATTTAATGGTTCTAAGTCACTGACTTCACTTCAAATACATATTTATGTTCTACGTTTTTTAGGATCTTAATTCAAATTTTGTAGATCTTAATACCAAACTCTCCTGGAAGAAAATGAAAAAGCAGAAATATATTCATATAAACAATGAAAAGTATTTTACAGCCGGATATTATTTATTGTCGTAGCCAAGATAATTCAAATTCGCTGATCTGATCAGATCCGGTAATCGTTTCGATTTCTGGCTAAGTATTTAGTTGAAGAGCTGCGCACAGACACAGATGATCAGGGGCTCGATTACTCAGAGATACTTGGATACAGATACATAAACATACACACAGGCGACAATAAATAATTTCCACCGAAAAGTCTCTTCATAAAGCCGGACAAATAAACAAACAAGAATCACACAATGATTAGTTGGGCACACACACAAGGCGTCGGAGGCGGGTGTACTTGGTGTATGCCCCGTATCTGTGCTGTATCTGCGTCAGCCGGCGTATGTGTATCTATATCTATATATCTGTATCTGCAGTTGAGCGCTGCAATCCCGATCGGATAGGATCCCACGACCGAGACTTTTCAGTTGCTCCTTCGCTGGTCGCTGCTGCTGCTGCCCAGTTGCCCCGTTGCACGTTGCCTGTTTACCTTTGTTATCGACCAGGTCTTGTCTTGTCTTGCATTTTGGCGTCATACTGTCTGCCAGTCCACTCCACTTGAGTCCAGAACCCCGCCTCCTTGCACCGCTCGAGAGTGTTCTTCGGCTAACCATTTATACAGGGAGGAAAATTTGTTAAAACTTATTCAGTTTACAATCTCTTTAAAAAGTATTGTAAGAAAGAGAAAGTTAAGGATAAAGTAGAATTCTCTGGAGGTATTGAGGTCTTGGTAATGCTTTTTCTATGGAAAGCACAACGTCTCAAGTACATGACTTGGAAGGGTTCCTCTAGGATAGCCTCTAGCTACATTAAAAACGCAAGACTAATTTTCTAAAATATCTCTCTATAAAATGAAATGATTCAACATTTTTCTCCAGTGCAAACTCCAATCGTTGAAGAACACCACAAAACAGAGTGTGGCACAGCCGAAAACAAAGCAGAAGCAGGGGCAGTTGTTCGAGAGGTTGGAAGGGGAATCTTGCTATATGGTACCAGGAGTGAGCCAAGGGGGAGTCAGTGGCAGTTATCGCTGCCGTCAGACTGTCTGGCAGGTTTCACACCGAAAACATCGGAGGCAACCGGCAAAGCAACGTCTCTGCCTGCGTTCCCCCCCTCTATCTCTTTCTCTCCTCCCGCCAGGTGAACCTGGGACGCGGGACTCCTTGGCCAGCCGCGGCGGCTCTATAAATCACAGGAGCGAGCGGGGCCCGGGCCCTCGACCACTCACGTTTTCCCCTGGTTTCCCTGGTTCCTCGATCCCCGCTGGCTGAGCCAGAGCAGCTGGTGGAACTGCTGGCCGCTTTGTTTTAGATGATTTTTGTTGTTGGTGAGGCAACCTCTTGAGATGCACAAAGGAAGATAAATTTCACACGCACACACAAGTGCCCTCACACACCGTCTGCGATCGTTTTTATGCTGTCTACAGTGGGTAATCCCTAAGGCGGATATATGTTAAATGATTTTTTGTTATAGAGAGTTCAATAAGAAGTACATACTAAGGTTTAAGAACATTTGAAAGAGTAAAGTGGATACTTTAGTAGTTATTATTATTTTAGGGGTAGAGCTACAAGGTTAGAGAGATTGAGGGAGCTTGGAGATAAAGACTTCTGAAACTTACAATTAAATCTGATATCCTCCTAAGCCAGTTAGGAATTACATTGTTTAAAAGAAACTTTAAAGATAAGTCTACTGAATAATATATTTATTGGGATTACAGATGCCTTAAAATTCTGTTATAATATAATTTGCATTAGTTATCCTATTTAATGTTTTATTTCTTCTTTGGACCCATCTAGGGCTTATCATAAATAGTGCATTTATGTACCTTTTTATAAATGTTTATTCTCTAATTATAAATCAGTAACCTCTTACGTAGTCTCCACTGTAGTGGCTGTCCGGTCTCTCGGAGTCGGAGTCGCAAAGATAAGATATTGGAAGCGACACGCCAGACACTCTGGCGACAGCGGGATCCCGCTTTCACCGTCGCCGCCGCCACTGCCCTCCGATCCGATACGATCGCTCTCCGAAAAGAGAGAGAGA